>CAODLS012449396.1:0-26159 GCA_948243855.1 Flueggea neowawraea | reverse complement strand
TCATTAGTGGATCGAATCCAGATACCTTGTTCCAAACTTTGTATCTATGAACTCTGATAGATATTCCCTATCCATGACCCGTAAAACATAATCATCACACAGAGCTTCATACTAGTCTTAGTTTATTTCCACTCCCGTGGTTATAATCGACTAGGGATGTTTCGAATGAAATTCTTTATAACTTTCAGGTTCTACTATCAAGGTCATCAACCTTGATAACTCAAGTGTCGAATATTCATTCATGGAAATTTTGTCAACCATATATGCACAGAAAATAAATGAATGATAAAACTAATGCCTCATATTTTTATTTCCAAAATAAAAGGTACATATACAATGAATTGGGGGCTAGGGCTTACACTAACATGTTTTCCATCCCCATGGTTGTGTATATAACACACATGATATGATCATGTGTTGTGGTGTTTTTTCCTCCCTTAGAGGAGCCCATGTTTATAGAATAATGTCAACACCACACGAAAGTTTCAGTTACAATGTATCTCGACATCTAACCTTAATCCATATCTTAACAGGATTACTTCTGGCTTTAAGATAAAATATGCTAAAAGTCACTCTATTTTATCATTTGATCATTTTATGATCAACAAAGGAATTTTTCCTATGGCGTATGTCTCTTTTCATACGACTTTTCTTGCCTATTTACAATGGACTCACCACTATAAAATGCAAGACGACCTCTTGATTATGAACGTGCTCTCGTTTTCTCTCTACATTCAAAATCAGCCTCATCTTAGTTCTTCCCTCAACAGACTAGGAAAACTAAGGAAAACACTCATGTCAGTAGGGTATTTCTCTGTCCAACATGCTTTCACACTTAACACTATAACAAATGTGAACTCTCAACATTTGTGCTACAACAAATGTTAACTCTCAACATTTGTGCTTGTGTATTGCCCACAATGATCTTATTAAAGATTATGTTTTAAGCAATTATATATTTCATATGTCATGCGGGTCTTAAGGGACTTATTCCTTATATCCTTTTATTAACGGATCTTATGATCACGTCTCGCATGGAATTATATTTCCAAGCTCACTTCTCCTTGTGAAACTTGTACTCAAATTCACTTGTCCTTATGCAACCAAATGTCTCACAAAATGATACTTGATCTCGATTTGCTTAAACTTATAATAGATCTTATCGATCCTTAAGCAAATGTGTTTCATTTTATCATAAGTTTTTACGATAGCACAGTGCCTTGGAGTACACCCAAAGCATCCAAGTATCTCATTCATTGCTTTTCAACAACCTTCTTACGTGTTGGATCAATATTTGCTAGCTAACTTGACTACATAGCAAACTCTAGGCATTGCACGCACCTAGAAATTTACTATAAGACATAGTCTTGTAATCAGCACATGTACTCTATACTAAAAAAATACATCTACATGACATTTGTGTGAAGAACATTACTTACACGTTTTTCCTTTCACATGGGTTTATGGACACATGCATTTGCTAAGAGACTTGCTCTTAATCACGGAGTTTCTATGAGTTATGCATTTCTGCATCTTAAAGCGTTCAAGTAATTTGTTGATCCATCTCACTTGAAGAGGTACAACAATTTACTCGAAAGATCTCTTGAAGTTTGACCCCAAGATCAACCCATGTTAGTAATCTCAAAGTTGGATCTTGACCAATCTTTGGAGTCTTTCAAGTATGCTAGACCAATTCTAGCTAAAAGTGTGATGTTCACACAATATTAGAATGACAAGATTTACCTTGGTATTATCACAGCATATATGAGTATACCATTCTCTCGAAGATTGTCTAAGGTCATACCTTAAACGATGAAACCATTAGGATAAACCATATAGGTTTCTTCTCCAATTCTCAATTGAGAAAAGGAGTCTTTACATCCATTAATGTGGGTCGAGGTATAGACTACCCTAAATGGTAATGTCGATTTGGTAAAGGTAAATCTCTCAACAAGTTGGACTTTCCAATATCGTTGACTAAATCCTCTTTACGCGATTATCGATGCCTTTCTCGATCTATCGCTCATGTATCCGCTTATCTCCAATGGGTGCTCACCATTTGGGTAGATTAACTAGTACTTAAGCACAATTTAATCTCTCGAATGTTATTTACTCTACCATTACTTTAATCCATATTAATTTTACTAGGATAAGTGAACCTCTAACATATTTACAGGTTCGTCCTTGACTTGTGAGGTTACTAAAAGGATCACGATCGATTCATTTATGGAAAAAAAAATGTCATTGTGAGACTTTATCCCTTTTAGACATGCATTTTCAAAAAAAATGTTCCTACTGGATTCAAGCTTCATATAGGAACTCCCACTATGATCAATTTCTCTACTCCAACTGAAAAATAGAAATCTTGCTCCCACTAAAGTCAAGATCAGGAACATCCGCACACGCTTGAGGTAGATGAGATAAAAGTTTAATCATTCCGAGACTTTTCGATGCATCACTTTCAGAGAAAGAGATAACAATCGCTCAGATTGATCTCTTGAGACTGTATACTCAAGGTTTTAATTTACATTACCCTCTCTTAAGTTTATCTCAAAGTTGTAATTTACATTATCCTCTCTTGAGATTGTATACTGGTTGTAATTTATTAATAACAAAACTTGTTTGTCAGATTTGAACATCTCGTTTGGTCCGGAAAAACCAGAAAGGAAGCGCCTTTGAATTGGTCAAGTAAATACTACATCAACTCCTATCCAATCTAATCATATTAGAAGGACGGGTGACATCAACCAAGTAAAATAAGTGGCAATGCATAGAACCATTTTCTTTGCCACTACAACAGAGTCTAATCATTTATTAGTTTGAAAAATAGGTCAACAACAAACGAATTATAGCTGACAAAAAGAAAGGAAGATTTTGATGAAACTTGTAACTCCGTTTCTTTTTTTCTTACAGGAATGGCGCAAGTGACATGATACATATTTTACACAAATGATGCTTATGCAAGGAAAGATAAATTCTTCCAAAAATTACAACCATGTTACATTCAAGGAGACCTAAAATCTGCGGTGAGTTCTGTGAATTCAAGCCTGAATCGATGCTAGTTTCATCAGGAATGCGAGCTCATCTTTTGAAAAACCAGAGTTAGATTCCACTTGCGTCTGCCAAACTTCTGCAATCGAGGGCAAGTCTTCCCCGTGCATGATGTGGTCAGAGAAATCTGAGACTGCCTCTGTGATCTCTTTAACTAGATCGACAATCACTCCTTCAACACCTATTAAGCGTTGAATTTGCACCAGCTCTGGCATATTACTGCAAATAAAATCGTTTCTTATAGTGTTAGTGACAGCCAATTTGAAATACATAACTAAGGTTCATAACTGGAGCTAATCTTAAGATTTACAGTCATCGACTAAAACATAAAGAATTCTGTCCTTACTTCAATTGGCCATATGTTATGAGGGAAAGTTTGGACTCTTTAATGCTTTTCACTGCTCCTGGGTTTCTGAAGATGGCTTTGACTTCAGATACAATTCCCTGCAGACTACCTTCAAGGCAAAGCTTAATAGCCTCATCCAAAGAATTTCTTCTTACATCCGTGTAAATTGCAGATCCCCCATTCGTTAAGAAGAACACCTGGAATACAGCATAAAACAAACCTCAAAAAGTCTGGTCTAACAAAGCAAAATGCGATAGTATAAAATAAAAAAGTCCTCAATTATTCACAATAAGAAAAAAACTACTTCGAAAGACCAGCCTGCACAATTCAAACAAACAAATGAGAAGAAAGTGATCTTACCGGATAGGTGTCCTGCAATTTCCTGATCAACAGAGCGGCATCAGGTTGAAAACTTGAGAATATAACAGGCCTATCTTTAGCATGCTCAAACACCACCTGCCAATAAACTTACATCATAAGGGCCTTTGCTTATATTGCAGACAGTTGAATGTAAAAGAAAGGAACAGAAACGATGAAGCTTACTTGTAAGATTACTCCAAGAACATGTTTGAGTTTTTCTTCCGTGTATACTACTTCATTATCGAACTTAAATTCAATATTGAAGCCAATCGTGGGGTCAACTTTGTGGAAAACCTCTTGCAGCGTACATAGAGGATCATCTTCAACCTTCCACTCAAATGTTCTCCCATCCTTTGTTTTCCGAAACAAAGGTTTCTGAACCTGTGGATTTAGACAATAATGAAGTGAGAAAGTGCAACATATTCACCCCCATTGGTAGGGAAAATAAATAAATAAATAAAAATGTAAAACATATGCCAAGTAGAGTTGATGATTACATTGCCAGACTCCTTCTGAAGTCCATAGGAAAGAAATTCATCTAAGGTTAAATCAGTCACTCTTTTCTCAATCATAACACCCTGTTCAAATTCAAACCAACACTAGTGATATTAACTAATAAGCACAGATTATAAATTTGATTAAAGATTTTCAAAAGTGATGATAGCAAACCAACCTGGTGTTGAGTGAGGATGAAGTTATCATGGAAAATGATTGGACAGTCATCTTTGGTGACCTACAACAAATATCGTTTTTGTGGTTTTGTGTTTACAGATTCTTGAAAGGATCTTCGCTCACCAATAATAAATTCAAGAAAAGACACAACAAAACCAACACAAGCAAACCAATCAGTCTTTCTTCATTTCAGATCCGAATCAGCATCAATTTAATACAAATTCTGTTAGAATGCAACTTTTCATGTCGATTGATAACAAAATACACCAGCTAAACGAACGACAGTTCACACACATTGACTACAATACGAAAACGAAATTGTCTGTTATAAACAAGGTCAAGTCGTTACCACCATGGTGGGCGGAAGCGCAACCCACAAGAACTGGATAAATAAAGAGCTAATGATAGGTCATAAGCTGGTGGAACTATCTTCGACCCATTAAGGTTTAGAGCTTAACTGACTTTTTGTGTCGATTTAGATAGGTTGTTGGGTGGTTGTCATGAAACCGTACACGTGTCTATCTGAAACCAAAAGTGAGAGAAGTTCCCAAGATATAGCTGATAGCTGCGGCGAACAGGGACAGAATCCAGCCAAACCCGAGTTTTTTTCCCGAAGCCGGCGGATGACTACAACTTTAACGTTAATGGTGACGGCCGGGAAAGGAGAAATTGAGGGCTCATGCATATGATTGGTTCGAGAAAAAGGAGAGGAATTCTCACCTGAACGTCAAATTCAATAAAATCAATCGGTATTTTGGCAGCAGCATTGAAGGAGAGGATTGAATTCTCTTTGATTGATTTCATTCTGGGATCAGATGATTGCAACATGTTCATTCCGTACCCTCTGTGTCCCATGACCACAAACTTTGGGAATTTATATCCCGAATTTAATTCTTCACCTTCTTCCTTCACCCCTGCACATTTGCAACACATAACCAAAAAAAGAAAGACAAGTATCAACATCAAGCTGCCAAAAAAAACAGAAAAGAAAGAAAGAAAAATGATGAAAAACTTGCGAGTAGCGAAGCGCGTGGAACGAATGGATGAGGCGGCTTTTTCAGGGACATGATCAAGATTGGGGACATCATGAACATGAACAGCTTTGAGAGCCATAATATCTTGGCAGATAGAATTTGAGAGTTTGTTGTAAAAGAGGCAAGTTGTTGGCAAATGCTGAATATGTTGCAGATACTTAATGGCTTATCACATTTGCTTTTCTTTTGTTATTTATATATGGGATGCGAAGAGAGGAAGGATATGGTGACAGTGCTTTATTAGGAGAAGCGTCCAGAGATTGGGTGGATATTCTATTAGACATAATTAAATGTGGAATAAACCATGCATTTGGTGTTTCTTTTACAGTTCGCTTATTCAGAATTTCTAGAATTGTTTGCCAATCCCAAATTTATTTTGCGCCATTCCACTTGTGCGCGCAGAAGAAGAGAAGAAAATAACAAAGGGAATGTTCCCGCGAAAATCTCGATCCTTATCTTTTTTAATCTTGTTTTGATGATTCTTGCAATTGGTACGAATATGCAATTGGCTGCCCAGGTGCAATTTGATCCGTATTCTACCGCTGCTAGCGGTGAAGATTAATGGGAAAATCTGTGTGGATGCGTGCCGTAACGACCCTTAATTTTAATTCATTTACCAAAAAAGTGCAAAAGGGGAGTTCGTGCAACAACTAACAAGTCAATTATTTTAGTGATTTTTTCACAACATAATTGCAATATTTTATAATATTTATGTTTAATTATTCACTTTTGTATATTATAGGTTGATTTTTCTATATTTTTAAATTACTCACTCTTATTTATATGTTGTTAGAATAATGTTAATATTTTGTTGGTATTGTTCTGTTTTTCAAAAATTAGAGTGTCTTTTATGACTTATTTATACTATATTTGTAATTTGTATATACATAAAAATATCTCTAATACATATAAACAATATATATACAAGTACATAAGATATAATTTAGAAATTTTGCTAGTACGCATGCAATATCAAAAATTGGTATGATGAATTTATAATATCAATTTTTAATTTCTATAATCGTGTAAAAAGCCCTTTCGTTTTCTCCTTTTTGTTTGAGTTGCCACCAAACAAGACATTATTAAGACTTGGGAAAATTACATTTCAACAACAAAAATAAAATACCAATTCTTACAAATATCACCCCCTTGAAACTATTTATCAAAAAGTCACTAAAGCAGAAACTAATATACAAATACCATTTTCTGGAAATGCGTGAAAAATTGAGGCATGATCATGAAAATTGAATTCTCACCAGAAGTTCAAAACATATCGTTGTACAAAATGTTCAGTCGTGGAGAACACAAAAAATTCTCTTTAAAAAATTGAAAAAAATCTAATTTTCTACCGAATAACAATTTTTTTTTGATTTTTTCTATAAAGTGTACAAAAGCATGTACACAAGTGTAAATATTGTTTACAAATTTATTTTTATTAAGTGCACATAGGTGTAAAAAATGTTATAATTTTTAAAACTAACTTAATTAATTATTTTGGTTTAAGTTGGTAAAAATTGATTTATTAGAAGGCTGGAATTGAGTTTGGTAAAATTACAATGTTAAATGGAGTGATTTTGCAACTTTACGAACTAATATTGTAATTGCGCAAAATTATAAGCAGTTAACATATAATTTTACATATGATTGAATATAGACTGACATATCTAGATGGGGTTGTTAGTGATATACTCTATCAAAATCGCATGGACATTGTAATTTGTGTTTTGATTTAATATATGCGCTATTTCATTGTTATATTATCATGTTGTTTTTAGTAACGTTATAATTTGATAAAAGTATTTATGAATAGATAATTATCCCTTATATAATCAAGTGCAATACTTGATAGTAAAATCTTAGGTGAAAGAATACTCTTATGAATAATCTATGTCCATTCATTATCATGGGAATGATAATGAAGAAAGACTAGTATGTATTCTGAGGGATGATCATGTTTTATAGATCATGGACATGTGATGTCACTCAAAACATAAATACATGTTAGGAAACGGTATTAGACTGACCCACTATGAGAAATACTACATGGATTATTTCATCAGCACTTCTCATCGCAGCAGTGATATTTGAGTTATTCAACCTGGATTCACCACTGATTCCTACATAAGAAATTACATGTTTTGATATAGTTCAAAATCATCTTTAACATAATGGTGATACAAACTATAATTGGACATGTGATAAATTATGTGGATGAATGTGAGTGACAGCGAAGGAATTTGTCCGTCTCTTAATTGAGTGAGATATCTCTTGACCATTTGACAAGTAGGACTGATGACATGCATGGCATTGCTCGAATGAAATTGATAGGAGTTATCAATATCATTTGTTTGGTTAGTCTACTTTAGAATCAAGGAATGTTTGATTAAACTATAGAAAGATTATATGATCCATGCTTTATGCTTAATTGAGATATCGTGTGACAAAAGAACTAAATGTTGTACTACGAATATATTTTCTCGAGTCATCGAATTCGCTCATGTTGGTAGTCATAACGTCTTGCTAGATCTTGCTTTTGACTTATGGGCCTAAATGATTATTCGGGCTCACTGCCAATACTGAGTGAACCTACAGGGTCACACAATAGAATGAACTACCACTCATAATATAACTACTATTATTGTATGCGAACATTTTAAATACTATTAATTTGTTAGTTATTTTAAAATGTATGATGAAATAATTTGTTTTATAATGGTTCTAAAACAAATTAAAATTCATTTGACCTAGTCAAAGTACTTTGTTTGACTTAGTCAACAAAAGAAAGAGTTTCTTTGACTTAGTTAACTAAGAGGGAATTTGACTTGGTCACCATGGCAATTAGTATTTATTTATGACAAAAATAAAGAGGCCCAAATTTATATTTTATTTATGAAATAAAATAGGGCCAAAATTTATTTATTAATAAATAAATAATTAAGTGATTTATCCTTGTTAAACAAGGAATGAGAGTATTCTTATGAGACAAGACTTAGGTATCCTAGTGAGACTATGATTAGGGTTTACAAAAGTCTATTAAAAGGATTTTATGAAACCCTAGCCGTTTGACACACTTATTATTGCCGTCCATATTTTCCAAATAAGAGAGAGAAAATATTAGCAAGATTTTTTAGAGTGTTCTCAAGGCGGCGCTAGCATATAACCTGAGTTCAGTTCGTTCATGTGGATACCAATAGAGGGTGTTCACATCCTTCAATGCCTTCCACTCAAATCAACACAACAACTTTTCATTCTTGTTTCGGATTAATAAGGTACACACATCCTCCTTAAACAGTTTTATCGAATTGCTTGGATCATTGGCGGAATTCGTCGACAAAATTTTTAATTTTTCATTGCGTGTATGTGTCATGGATTCCAACACCTTGGTTTATGCTCCTTTTGTTTTTAATAAGAGCTTTACACCAGGATGTTGTTGGGTTATCAGATCTTATTTTGTCTTTTGGATTTATACTTACTAAGCTGATATTATTATTTCATTTTGTATAACTTATTATATATACATATGATTTCAGTATAAAGTGTTTTATATTTTATATATGGTTTGATAACGATTTTAATCAATAAGTTGGGTAGAATGTCTGATCTCCAAGGTTTGTGTGAGATGGATCGGGCTCTCACAGACTACTAGTGTTATACCCTAGCCCAATCACATGTACATTATCATTATTATTTAATAAATATGAGGCATTTCATTTTGGCATATATACTTATATATTATCATGTTTTTTGGTAATGCAGTAACTTGATAAAAGTATCTATGAATAGTTGATTCTGTCTTATGTCATCAAGTACGTAACTTAATAGTAAAACCTTAAGATAAAAGAATATTATTCTAAATAGTTCCTAGTCGTTCATTATCATGGATTCCTACATGAGGATCTTTATGTTTTGATATAGCTCAACATCATCCATAACATGATGGTAATACAAGCTATAATTGGACATATTGTAAATCATATGGAGGAATGTGAGTGACAGTGAAGGAATTTGTCCCACCCGTATTTAAGAGAGATATATCTTGGCCACTTGACAAGTAGGATTGATGACATGCATGGTTGTGCTCGAATTATATCATAGGGTTATCAATATCATTTTTTTGGTCAGTATATTTAGGTATCAAGAAATGTTTGATTACGCTTCATAAACATGACGTGATCCATGCTTTATACTTAATCGAGATATCGTGTGACAAAAGGATTAAATATCGAACTGTGTATTAGGTTTTGTCGAGTCATCGAATTCACTCATATTTGGTAGTTATAATATCTTGCTAGATTCCGCTTATAACTTGTGGGCCTAAATGATATTTTGGGACTGCTGCCAATATTGAGTGAACCTACAGGGTCACATTAGAATGAGTTGCGCTATATTTATCTTGCTATTAGTTTATACGAAATAATTTGTTTATAAAATAATTTTAAAACAAATTAAAATTCGTTTGACCTAGTCAAAGTAGTTTGTTTGACTTAGTCAATAGAAGAAAGAGTTTCTTTGACTTAGCCAACTAAAGGGAATTTGACTTCGTCAAACAAGGCAATTAGTATTTATTTATGATATAAATAAAGAGGGCTGAATTTATATTTTGTTTATGAAATAGAATGGACCAAATTTATTTATTAATGAATAAATAAATAATTAAGTGGTTAGTTCTTATTAGACAAGGAATAAGAGTGCTCTTGTGGGACAAGAATTAGATCTCCTAGTAAGACTATGACTAGAGTTTATTAGAGTCTATAAAACCTTCTTATGAAACCCTACATTATGATTGTTATCCACTTCACTTAAAGAGAGAAAAAAAATGCAAGGTATTTTTTAGAGTAAAAAATTCGGTGCTAGCACACAAACACGTCTTAGTTCATTCGTGTGGATACCGGTAGAGGACATTCGCATCTGCAACGTCTGTGACTCAATTTAACAACACTTCCTTGTTTTTTTTACACATTGAGGTAAACACGTGTTCCCTAATCGGTTTTATCAAATTGCTTGGATCCTTGGTGGAATTCGCTGACAAAAATTTTAATTTTCTGCTGTGTGTATGTGTCATGAATTTCAACACACACTATTCGCCTTGCATGCTGGTCATGGTCCAAAATCGGGTCATGACAAAAGTGTTATCAAAGCGTTAGGTTCTGTATTGTCTGGGTCGGTGTGAAGCATAGGTATCCTTGATAAAGTCAGGCCAATTTTCTTTTATATACCCTTCTGATAGTTATCTTGGTACTGTGGCAATCACTTGCATTCTAACATCTGCATGTTTGTTCTATTTTTCGGTTATCTGCAGCAATGGATCGTCGTGGTCGTGGTAGACCTAGACAAGAGGCTGTTAAGGCTGCAGCCCAATCTATAGTGGACCCGCAAGACTTCGCATAGCGCACCAGAGGTTTCAGCGCTAGCACCTCAACAGCATCTTTAGCTTTAGCAGTTTCTCACTCAGATGAAGATGTCTGAGCATATGACCAAGTTCTCAACCGAATAAAGAGAGCTCAGCAGCTGCAGATCAGCCAATTCTTCCAGCAAAAGCAATAACAATTCTACCAGTGGTGCCGCCAGCACCTCAGCCTCAGCCCGAGGAGCCTACGGCAGTTGCTCTGGTGTTTGCACCTATCATACCACGAGTCAGAGAGGATGATATTCTGGATTGGTTTATAAAGCTCAAACCGCCCAAATTTTTAGGTGTGATGGGAGAGGATCCCTACGACTTATTCCTTGAGGTGAGCATCACTTTTAGGCTTGAGGCATTATTGATGATGCCAACAGAGTCAGACTCGGTATGTTACTTCTGAGAGCAAGGCAGTTCGATGGTGGAGGAGACTTGAGGCTCGGGGAGATTTCAGCTGAGCCAGATTCAAGGAAGAGCTCATTACATCTGTCATTCCTCAGAGTATCCGGGACAAGAAAGCAAATGAGTTCAATAACTTTTGTCAGGGGATGGGTATGTTAGTGACGGAGTATAAGGAGAATTTTAAGGATTTGAGTAGGTATACACCTTCTCACAGTCAGGGAGAGAAGGCCTTGGAGAGAAAGTTTCTAAATGGGTTATGACCCACTATTAGTAGAGTGGTGGCGACTTTATGGTTGACTACCGTGAGGCAGATAGCTGAGTCTGCCAGGGGGATGAAGTATATTGATGAGAGGCATCCGAGAAAGTCGAAGAAGGCAAAGACTGAGGGTACTTTTGGAGACCAACAAGGGCGGGGTCAAGGGACCCAGTTGGAGTAGAGACACTGACATTTGTTTGGAGGGCAGAGGCCCAGTGATAGCACTCAGAGCCACAGTGTAACGTAGCTAGTTGGACAAATTGGAGGTCAGAGCTCGGGGGGCTCGTATCTGTCTTGTAGTGCTTGCGGGTGGAGACATCTCGGGACTTACAATAAGGCAGTTGCCAACTGCATTTACTGTAGATAGCCAGGGCACAAGATGGCTGAGTGTCCTATGAGGTTGAGTATTGAAACTCAGGCAAGACAGTTTACAACATGAGGGCCAGGTACATCTAGTGCCGGTGCTGTAAAGGAGCTGGTAGAGGTTCAAGTAGCTATAATCAGGTTGGTCATGGTAGTGGATGTGGTCAGAAAGCTCAGAGTAGTGCTTCTACAGGACGGTAGGGCAGAGTCATAATGTCTCACCCGTCAAGAGGTGCAAACCTTGAGTGCTACAGTTACTGGTACGCTCTCTATATTTGGTACTCCAGCATATGTGTTATTTGATACTAGTGCATCGTATTCATTTATCACTCCATCATTTGTTGAGCGTGCTGGGCTAATATTGCATCAGTTTGATAACTTATTAGAGGTTTCATCACCTTTAGATAGCAAGATGTTAACTAATTCTAGGTTCAGGGTTGCATGATTTCCATTAATGGGCATAAGTTAGTAGTCGACCTCATCTTACTAGATGTGGAGGAATTTGACACCATTATAGGTATGGATTGGCTTTCTAATTGGCATGCTACCTTGGATTGCTTTACCAATAGAGCATGTTTTTGACCGTCTGGTCAGACTAAGTTCTGCTACCAGGGTGAGTGAGACAGTGTGATACGAAGTTATGTATCAGCTATTAGAGTAGAGAGGATGATTCGTCGAGGATGTGAGGCATATTTAAATTTTGTTTTGATCGAGTCTAAAGGATCAAATTTAAACGTTGAAGATGTCCCAGTGGTTCGGGAGTTTCCACATGTGTTTCAGGAGGAGTTGAGGGAGTTGATAGACAAGGAATTTGTTCGATCGAGCGTTTCACGTTGGGCCATTCCGGTGTTATTTATGAAGAAGAAGGATGAGAGTTTTCATATGTGTATCAACTACTGTCATTTTAACAAGGTAACGGTGAAGAACCAATATCCACTTTTGAGGAGTTAGGTACTCGAATGGATTTCAGTACAACTTTCCATCCGCAGATCGATGAGCAGCCCAAGCACACGATTCAAACCTTGGGGGATATAAATCGTTTTTGATCACACACACGAACTCAAAGGATCATCCTAAACACAAATCAAGCATCAGATTCATCAAAAGAACAACCAAATCATCAAAATAATCCAAACTCGTCCCTAACCCTAACCATACGAAAACAATCCAAATCTCATGATTCAAAACTTGATTCTTGTTAATCTAAGTCCCATTGAACTTATTCTAGCATCCCTTAGCAACCATTAACTCATAATCATGCAAAAATTGAAAACCATTGAAATTCAGTCAAAAACGGAATCCTTCAATCAATGCATGAAAATGAAGTTAAATCCAAGAAAGAGATGTAATCTTACCTCAGAAATTGGTTAAGGATGATTGGCAAACAATGTGGAGGAGTCTCAAACCTTTTGAGAGCATTTGAGTGACAGAGGAATGAGTAAATGAAGAAAGTCGGGTTGTTAGGTGCTTTAAATATGTTCTGAACAAGCACAACGTACGTTATTCCAAACATAACATACATCGTCAAAGTCAAATCACGTTTCAGTCTCTTTTTCAAACGCAATGTACATTGGACTACCTCAGTGTACGTTATGCATTAAAATAACGTACGTCATGATCCAATTTAACGCACATTGATCTTCTAGTGAATTCCCAGTACATCTTACTCTTGGCCCATACTTGGCGTTTCTCACTCTCGAACTCATTCCAAATGATCCTCAAGGTTCCTCAACTCCCAAAACTTCAAAACACATATGTTATCCAAGATCAAACACCAATCCTCCCAAATATCAATCGAAGTTAGATCGACAAGAGGAATTTAGATTGAAACGGGCGGGGTATTACATACTTTCTCCCTCAAAAGAAATTTGTCCTCGAATTTCCAAACAAAACAAGGTAAAAGCTAAGATCAACTATAAATCTATGAAACTCAAAATCCAAATCGAAATCTCAATTTCAACTCAAAAGGACTCTAATTCACTCGAATTCAAGCGTGCAAAAATGCAACAGAGACTGCAAAAAAGCAAAGACAAAGATAATGGTGGAGAGATACTGACCTATGTATCTGCAGAGTCGAACAAGTGCGGGTACATGTGCCGCATCTCATCCTCGGCCTCCCAAGTGGCCTCCTTATCTGAGTTTTACCTCCAAATCACTTTCATTGAAACGACGTCTTTGTTTTGAAGCCTTTTGACCTGCCAGTCAACAATCCTGACTGGAACCTTATCATATGACAGATCAAGTCTAACGTCAATAGACTATGGTGCCAAAACAAGTGACATATCAAAGACGTACTTCTTCAGCAAAGATATGTGGAACACTGGGTGCACATAAGCAAACTGAAGTGACAATGCCAACTCATAAGCAACTGCCCGAACACGGACAATAATCTCCAATAGACCGATATACCTCGGCTCAACTTGCCATTCTTTCCAAATCTCATCACGCCTTTCATAGGTGACACTTTTAAAAATACATGGTCTCCAACTAAGAACTCCAAATGTTTATGCTTTGAATCAACGTAAATCTTTTGATGCCTGTGAGAGATCTGAATTTGTTGCTAAATCAGTCTAACTTTCTCAGTCATCTCCAAAATAAGATATGGCCTTAAAGGCTCTTTCTCTCCAGCCTGAGCCCTACATAGAGAAGATCTACACTTTCTTCCATACAAAGCCTCGTATAGCGCCATCTCGATACTTGAATGGTATTATTTGTTATACACAAACTCGACCAAAGGCAAATAGGAATCCAAACTCCCACCAAAATTCACAGCGCACGCTTTCAGCATATCCTCCAGAGTCTAAATCGTACGCTCGGACTAACCATCAGTCTGTGGATGGAAAGCAGTGCTGAAATCCAAATGAGTACCCAACCCTTCTAGAAATTTATGCCAAAATTATGAAGTAAACTGGAGTCCTCTGTCAGACACTATAGAGATCGGCATGCTATGCAAACATACAATCTAATCAATATACAACTTCACTAGTTGTGCTACTCCATAGGTCGTCTTGACAGGTAAGAAATATGCAGACTTGGTTAATCGATCCATAATACCCCAAATGGAATCATATCCAGAAGGTTTCCTCAGTAATCCGACTATAAAATCCATAGTGATGCGAACCCATTTCCACTCCGGAAAGGGCATATGTTACAACAAACTAGAAGGACATTGGTGTTCAAACTTAACATGCTTATAAGTCAAACACGAACTGACAAATTCAACTATATCCTTCTTCATCCCTGGCCATCAATAAGATTCTCAGAGATCTTGATACATCTTAATGTATCCCGGGTGGATAGAATGTGCAGAACTATGACCCTCAGTCATAATCTCTTCACATAGACCACCCGAAGATGGTACACATAACCTCAAGCCAAACCAAAGGACTCTAGAGTCATCAATACTTAAACCTGGTACCTCGGATGATTTAACCTTCTCCATCAAACTCTGGATTTTGGCATCATCCTCTTGTGCCTCAAGAATACGGTCCAATAAAACGGGTCTCTCCTCGACGTGACCAAACAATACCTCATCATCACTGAGCTGGAACTCAACTCCATCCTCAATTAACCACTTCCACTGTGACACTGTTGATCGCCTTTACCCATCAATTTTCTACTCAAAGTGTCGGCGACTACATTAGCCTTACAAGGACGATACGATATAGTGCAACTGTAATCCTTAAGCAACTCCAACCATCGCCTTTGCCTTAAGTTTAGATCCCACTTACCAAAGATATACTTCAAACTCTTATGATCAGTGAAGATCTCAAAGGTCTCTCTATAGAGATAATGTCTCCAAATCTTAAGTGCAAAGACCACTGTGGCTAACTCCATAATTATGCTCGTGTCTCTTAATTTGCCTCGATGCATAAGCAATTACTTTACCATACTACATCAATACGCAACCTAAGCCAACTCTCAATGCATCACAGTACATTGTGAAACCTCTGGAACCTGACGATAAAGTCAACACCAATGCACTGGTCAAACACTCCTTCAATTTTAGGAAGTTATCTTCACATTTGTCAGACCAAACAAACTTAACTCTTCTTTGAGTTAATCAAGTCATAGGAGTTGCAATCCTAGATAAATCCTAGATAAAACTCCTATAATACCCAGCCATCCTGAGAAAACTCTGAATCTCAATGATGGTCTTAGGCCTCTCCCAATGGAGTACTGTCTCTACCTTCTTGGGGTCCACCATAATCCTTTCTTTAGACACCATGTGCCTCAAGAATGCTACCTGTTCAAGCAAAAACTTGCCTTTTGAGAACTTAGCATATAGCTAATGTTCTCTCAAAGTTTGCAAGACTGACTTTAGGTGATCTTTGTGCTTCTTCCTACTCTTTGAGTATATCAAAATATCGTCAATAAAGACGATCACAAATCGATCCAAATATGGTTTGAACACTCTGTTTATCAAATCCATGAATGTTGTCGGGGCATTCGTCAAATCGAAAGACGTCACCAAAAACTCATAATGATCATACCTAGTCCAGAATGCAGTCTTTGGAATATCCTCACCTCGGATCCTCAACTGGTGATATTCCAACCTCAAGTTGATCTTGGAGAAAGACTAAGCACCCTGTAACTGATCAAATAGATCGTCTATCCTTCAAAGTATATATTGGTTCTTCACCATCACTTTATTCAATTGCTGGTAGTCTATGCACATCCTTAGACTACTGTTCTTCTTCTTTACAAATAGAATTGAAGTGCCCCAAGCATAAATGCTCGAACGAATAAACCCTTTTATCTAACAACTCTCTTAATTGAGTCCCCAACTCCTTCAGTTCAGCTGGGGACATCTGATACAGTGGAATTGATATCAGATCTACACCTAATTGTACTTCTATAGTAAACTAAATCTCTCGCTCAAGAGGAAGTCTCGGTAATTCCTTAGGAAACACATCGAAGAACTCGCAAACCACTGGTACATTTTCTACCTTCAGCTCTGGTCCTTCTGACTCAACCAAAAAAAATGCCAAGTATGCCACCCATCCCCAGCAAATCATCTTCTCTACTCTAATGATGGATACATAGTTACGGACAACACTGTCTCGCTCACCTTAGAAACAATATTTGTCTTGACCTGGTGGTCAAAAACATACCCTCCTTGCAAAGCAATCAAGAGTAGTGTGCCAAGTCGATAAAAATCCTTACCGAGTATGACATCACTCTCTTACATTCAACAAAATCAGATCGGCTACCAACTCATGCCTATCAACGATAATCACACAACCTTGTACCCCAAAATCAGTTAGCATCTTAGCACCCAAAGGTGAAGATACCTTTAGCAATTTATCTAACTGTCGCAATACCAATCCCACACGCTCAACAAAAGGAGGTGTAATAAATGAATAATGCACTAGTATCAAATAATACATATACAGAAGTACAAGCAATAGATAGCGTACCAGTCACCTCTGCATTGGAGGTCTGCGCCTCCTGCCAAGTCAAATGATATACGCTAGTATGTCCCCTTGTAGCAGAATTGCCCTAACTGGCCTGTCTAGTATGTCCTCGGCTACTGCCCTGACCAATCTGCCTATGGATCCTAAAATGTGCCATGCCTCTATCTCTACAAGCTCCAATGCCAGTAGAACAATCTACAATGAAAGTATAGACCAGACACCTTATGCCATACTTTCAAGTGTCTCCTCCCACAAGTCTCACAAAGTGGGTGAGAACCTCCAAATTGGTTGTGCGACACTACCACTTTGGGAACCTTACCCATGTCTCTGTCCCCTAGAAGAATGTCTACACCTCTTCTCAAATTGACTTCCATGACCACGGCGTTGATGGCCTCTAGAGGTACCCTTGGTCTCCGCCCTCTTAGGATCTTTTAGGTTCCTCTCATCCTGGTACTCCATACCCCGCCCAGCATCAGAAATCTGCGCAACAGTAGTCAACCCTAAGGCAGTCACTAATCCACTAATCTTAGGCAATAGCCCATTCAAAAACCTCATAGCCAGAGCCTCTTCGGTCCTGGCATATGCAGGTGCCTACCTGCTCAATTCCCTAAATTGGTCCTCGTACTCAATCACCGACATCCCCGACTCTTATTGAAACTCATTAAACTGATCCACCTTCTTCTCCCTCGCATTGCGGGGAAGGATGGATAGTGTGAGTTCATGCTTGAACTCCTCCCAGGTAATCATCCTTTGTGTCCCTTTGTCCTGGCACCATCTCGCAGTTGTGCCATCCAACAAAAATATAGAAAATCTTATCCTTACGGCATCATCAGTGAGCTCTATAACCTCAAAACATCTCTCCATTGTAAAAGTGAAATCATGGGGATCCTATCCCATCTGACCTGCAAATCAAGGTTGAGTGAGCTTCAGAAATCTAGAAAGATGAGACTCAACATCTATCCTAGTTACTACAGGAGCATCAATATGTGTAAGTGCAACAACTATCTCTAATTGTGGCGGAGGAACTTGCAGTGTTACAGTTGGTTGGACCGGTGCTGCTACAACTGGCAGGGCTGGTTGATCTCCAGCTGCATGACCTAAATAAGCCCTCTCTATGCGAGCGAGAACTCGGGTCATACACTCAAACATCTCCATCTGAGTTGTTAGTAATTGTTGAAGCTGAAGTTGTGGCTGCTACTGAGATGTTGGAGCTACAACCTCTAGTGCACTGCACGCATCATGCTAATTCACCATAGACTGAGCAACGCCCTCGATAGGCACACGTCTAGGCCTCCTGCGACCTCTACCATGGGCTCTACTACGGTGTCAATCCATATCTACATGTCAAAATAAAATCGTGTGTGCAATGTCAAAATACATGTGACAGTCACAATACTGAATCAAATATTAGAGGGTATACAGAAGAAAATCAGACTTACTGGATTCAAATATATCTATGCTCCTCACCGACCCCTAAACTTACGAAACCTAGGTCTCTGATACAACCTTTGTCACGACCCTTTTTCGGACCATGAGCGGCATATGAGACGAACCGTCTATGGGAGCCCAACCCATCTCATACAAGCCTCAAGGATGCAGAGATACTACCCATTTAATCATTTAAAACATTTGTTAATCAAAACATATATCAATAAAATGGGTTTACCATATATATAAAAATATATAGAAGCCATATATAAAATATATGTATAAACAAAATCAAAGTAAGTATCAAAATACAAAATTGTGGCAACCCAATAACCCTACAACATCCTGGTACAGAGCTCAACTAAAAACAAAAGAGCCCAAACAAAAGGTCATCACTAACCTAAAGACGCCCACTGGTAATCAAGATGCGGTGTGGTTGCCGAAGCTAAAATCTGTGTACCTAGAAGATACAACTCAAAGGTAAACAGAAAACAAAGGGGGGTTAGATCCAGTGAGGGATAACACTCCAGAATGTCTTATGCGTGCCTTACAATGACTATTTAAAAATAGTTTAAAAATACTACACGCAAGTATAGTTAAATATATGCATATATACACACACTATATACATAATAGTATTTCAAAAAGACATTTCCAATTAAAGCAAACAACATGCATGCAGGCGAAATATTAAATATAATATCAGAGTAAAAAACTAGAGTACACACAATATGGGACTAAAGCAGTGGTGTGCATTTAGCACTAAAAGCAGAGGTGATGTGGTCTAAGCCAACATCCAATGTATATCGTACGTAGACTCCACCACCAATCAATATCGAATCAAGTGTCGGGCAGCGACACATAGCTACGGACATCCTTGGTAGCAGGACCTTCTCAATTCATTGGCATACCAAAGGCTACGTACCCTGTAGCATAGGTGTCTCATATCATAAAACCATACTAATATAGTATGAAAGCAAAAGCATGTAATGAGCATAAAAACAGTGAGGATATATAGTTCGTATATATATCAATTTCAAAATAGAGAACTGATTATTTAACCACATAATAAGATTATTAAGTTAACCAATCCTCTAATTAGTCCAATTTTAAAATAATTAAAGCCAACACATCAAAAAAATATAGAATTTTGAGAAACAACCAATGTGTCTGAAGCTGTCATCCACTCACCTGGATGTCTTAGCTGACAATCCAAATCAAGCGCCACTAGCTGGTGGCTAGTCGTGCTGGCAGGGACACGAAGTTGAAAACAATATCAGAGGCAATATGTATCAAAACAAATCAAAGTGAAATGCTAGTATTGTAGCTGTATCAAAATGCGTGCGCATGCATATGCGATTACAAATGCTCGAACGACGCCCAAAAATTCATCTCGGTCGAAGATTTAACCCTCTCAACTCAAAAATCAAAATCTACATAAAATTACGATTTGATTCCTGAATTTTTGTAAAATTACATTTTAGTTACTAGATCCTTGTAAAATTACAAAATAGTTCTCAAAATTTTTAGAAATTTCAAACTAGTCCTTCAAGTAATTAGAATCATCAAAAGAGTCCTCAAACTTTCACAAATTGCAAAAAATCCCTAACCTCAAATATTACTTCTAGTCCCTCAAGAACCTAAATTGGCCAAAATTTCATTTTTTGTCCCTACGGCAAAAAATTACACTAAAAACGCCTTACTCTCGATTTCACCTATAGAAATAGTTTCTGATCACTCATACTAACTCAATTCAACCCCCTAAACACAAATCAAGCATCGGATTCATCAAAACAACAACAAAATCATCAAAATCGTCCAAAACCGTCCCTAACCCTAACCACACAAAAACAACTCCAAATCTTATGATTCAAGGCTTGATTATTTTTAATATAGGTCTCATTCAACTTATTGTAGGATCCCCTAGCAACCATTAAATCAGAATCACGCAAAAATTGAAACCCATTGAAATTCGGCCAAAAATGGAATCCTTCAATGAATGCATGAAAATGAAGTTAAATCCAAGAAAGAGATGTAATCTTACCTCAAAAATTGGTTAGGGATGATGGACGAACAATATGGAGGAGTCTCAGACCTGTTGGAAGCTTTTTGAGTGAGAGAGGAATGAGTAAATAAAGAAAGTCGGGTTGTTGGGTGCTTTAAAGACATTCTGAACAAGCGCAACGTATGTTATTCCAAGCATAACGTACGTCGTCAGAGTCAAATCTCGTTTCAGTTGCCTCTGTTTCAAACTCAACATACGTTATACTACCTCAACATACGTTATGCATAAACACAACTTACGTCATGGCCCAATTTAACGTACGTTGATCATCTTGTGAATTCCTAGATAACGTACGTCTTGCTCTTCGTACCAACGTACATCTTGACCCCTAAAGTGCCCATGCTTGACGTTTCTCACTCCTGAACTTGTTCCAAACCATCTTCAAGGTTCCTCGACTCCTAAGACCTCAAAAATGCATCCGTCAACCAAAATCAAATACCAATCCTCCCAAACATCAATCGAAACTAGATCAGAAAGCTGCCAGAATCTAGATCGAAAAGGATGGGGTACTACAGAACTGAAACACAATTTTTATTTGGTTTGGGTTTGGGTCTTAAGCAAATAACCGAACTTAACTGAGAACGGGATCGAACCGAATAACAGAAACTAGAACCGAATAATATATATATATATATATATATATATATATATATATAATTGTACAAAGGTATATAAAGGTGTTCATAGGTGTGCAAAAGTGTTCATAGGAGTTCAACGGTGTTCATAGGTATACAAAGGTGTTTAAAGGTATACAAAGGTGTTTATAGGTGTACAAAGGTGTTTATGGGAGTTCAACGGTGTTCATAGGTGTACAAAGGTGTTCATAAGTGTACACACTAAATGTGATTAAGTAACATACACACTAAATGGCTAAATGCTATTATTCAACATTAGTCAATTAACTATATGCACTATATAATGCTATAGTCAATTAACATTAGTTAAAGTATTCAAAGGTGTTGTTTTTTCTTCAACATTAGTCAATTGATATAGTGCTATTGTTTCTTCAACATTAGTGAATTAACTATATTCACTATATAATGCTATAGTCAATCAACATTAGTTAAAGTGTTTAAAGGTATTATTGTTTCTTCAACATTAGTCAATTAACTATATTCATTTTATAATGCTATTATTTTTTCATTATTAGTCACTTAACTATATTCATTATATTCGATACTCTAAACTCTATATAACTCAATTGAACTCATTGTATGTTGTTAACATTAACCATATACATTATATTCAATACCCTAAACTCTATATAACAACATTAACTATATACATTATATTCAATACTCTAAACTCTATATATAATTGAACTTATTGTATATTTAAAATAAACTTTTCATTTGAAAATTATGTCTTTTTTGTAAATATATAAATTATATATCCATTAATTGTTATTCAATCTCCTAAATTTTGTATTCTATTTAAGCAATTATTCTTTCAATCAATTATATGTCCATTAATTATTATTCAATCTCCTATATATATATATTGTTAATGGAAGGAAAAAAAATTGTTATATACTTTTAATTTTTATCCTTCCATTAATATTATATATCTTATTATATAAAACAAAAACAAGAATGTATACAAAATAGAACTCATTTTCTCCAATTTTTCCAATTTTATCAAAGATAAGACATGTCGTTATGAACATTTTGAGTGTAGAAATCAGAAAAAATCGGCCATTCCTTCCCAAATTCCAAATCACGCCCAATTCCTAAACCCTAGATTTGCTCTGTCTAGTCTCTATCGCCTCTCACTGTCGGTCTGGAGCCTCACTCAGCCTCTCTCTTCTCGTCACTCCGACGCCACTCAGCAAGCAGCAGCTTCTCTCTTCTCGTCGGCTCTCCCTCACTCGACACTCACTTCTCTGTTCTCTCTGCCTCACCCATTTCGCTCCGCCTCGTCCTTCCCAGCCTTCGACCGTCAACACTCAACATCATCTTCTTGTTTTGCTTCTTTTAAATCTGGGTAGTCAATTTCATTTCATATTTATTAGGGTTTATTTTTTCAATCAATGTGCTGTGATTTAGGGATGTCACCGACTTTTTTTTTCTTCTATTGCATCAGTGAAAGCATTGACTGATTACAACTTCAAGTCATCAGAGGATTGAAAGCATTGACTAATTTCATCTTCAAATTCAAGTGATTTGTTCTCCGTTTGATTAGGTCTTCTTGATTGGTTTTGTACTAGTTATTTAGGAGATGGTCTTTGTAGAATAATAAAAGCATTTAGAAGACCCAGTTGTGAAATAATGATCAAATTTACCATGGAACTACCAGATAGAATTAATTCAAGGTATTTTTTGGTTATTTTATCCTCTCTGAATTTTTTCAAACCACTGTTGAAAGTATTGATTGAAAAAGGAATTCACTTCATTATGTAATGGAAAACAGTTACCAATTGATTGTATTACTCTAAGAGATCATGTTTAATTTCTTGATTAATCCATTGATTGTTCTTTCTTGGAATTGTACGTTACCTGTGCCATTGTGAAAATAGTAGAGAAACCTTGGGAACAAGTAAACGTAAATGGCCAACCACATCAGCATGGTGAGTTTTCTGCAGCTGTAGACATAGACTAGTTAATTAGTTTGTATTATCAATTTTCATTCTCTGGAAAATTTTGAAGATTGAGCTGGCTTGAATTTCATAACATGAACTCTGCTGCATACTCTATATTCATGTGACCCACCTACTGGCTTAAGATGCATATCAGTTTAATGCGAACTGATTTTAAATTACTTCAGTTCATATAACATTAGCATTGTTGTGGCACTTTAATCAATTCAAAATTATATTTCACAACTTTGTGCAATGATCAATTTTTTTTAATCATTTTCTCCATACATATCAGGTTGTAAATGAGTGCATGATTAATATATGATACAATAGTAGAGGTTGGTCCTTCTTCCTTTTTCATTTTTTCCCATTTATTGCAATCGCTTCAAATATTTTACTTGATTGTTTGTGTTTCATAGGAAGCCCAACGGCTCAGAGGAGGGAGGCGAAAGCATTCTCAATGGAGAAACTATGATGATTTAAACTATGATGATTGTTTATGTTTTTTGAATTTATGATGTCTTTGATTGTATTTGAGATTTAATGTTATGTTATTGTAATGTTTTTGTATATTTAAGGTACAAAAAAGGTAATATTTTTTGTATTTAAATTGAATTTTATTGGAAAAAAATCTCTGAGAACCAAACCAATTGAACTGACCCAAATCTCTTAATTTTTGAACTAAACCAAACCGAACCGAACCAAAAATTCGGAGATTTTGGAGATTTCGGTCTGTTTCAGTTATGGAGAATACCAAATCTCAGGAAATTGGTTCGGTTTCGGATATCTCCAAATCTCCGAACCAAACCACCCTGTACTCAGCCTTAACCATTTGTGCCTATTGCCTTCCATTGTGAAGATGACTCGAGAAACTTTAGGTTTGATTGATTCTCTATGCCAAGGCTTTCTATGTATTTATAGTATGATGATTCTCTAAAAAAATATATTATATTGGTAAGGGCAACTTTCTTTACAAATGTTGGGATTAACATCCTAAATAAAATGTCCATCAACCTTATTTGTATAAACATGCTAACTTGAGGATTCAAAATAGACAATTGGAATCTTCTTCTCAACTGGGACAGGTTGAATCATAGCAATTGTATGAAAGATAGAGGAACCAGAATTACAATTTCCTGGCTCATCTGGGTTCCTGTAAACAGTTTGGACAGTTCCATCCTTCCGTCGATGGAAAGTATAATCCTGGGACTGAATCGGTTTTTCCACCTGCCTAACCTTCTCATAGTTAGTTATCCAGAATTCCAGAATCAACTTCTTTAAGGTCTCCATGTCCATTTGCTTGGGAGCTTGAACAATAGTCAGGACCTTGAACAATAGTCGGGACCTTATATGCTGTCTCTGAGAGGATGTATAGAGCATCGTTGGAACCATAGCCATTAAGATCAACGGCATGGTTTTGTACCCTATAGAAAATTTGCTGGTGCAGAGTGGTTATATGTGAGGAAGCCACATGTTGTACATTCTTGATTTGTAGCTGAACCTTTAAACATATTGACAGATTTGGATCTGCCAAAGACATGACAAAGTTAGGAACAAAAGTGAGCATTATTGTGCCAACATTTAGAGTAGTAAGGACGGATCCAATCACAGCATGCTGATACTTTATAACTCTTGTGTCTAAAAGAGCTAATTTGGCAGTAACTGGGCACCCTTTGCAACCATGGTAGGTAAACATCATTCTGACTACACCTTAATGAAAATGAGTGTAGCCTTGCTTAAGAGATTTCTTAATAAAGCTCTAAGGTACTTCAATAGTCACATATTGCTTTGCTTCAGTAGCTATCACTAGTATTGATTTAAATTGAAAGCTTAAACATATTCTTTTAGAGCAGACCTTCTTCTAGATAAAAGTTGGCAAATAGTAGTCACACTCCTAGATTTTTGGTAGACTACATATGGATTCATGAGAAACTGAGTGATAACTAAAACTTGAACATATTCAGAAACATAAGAATACCCTACCAAATGTTCTAATTTATTAGTTTCTTAAGATTTAAAAGAAAGAGAGGAGACAAGTTGTATAACATTCACAACAAGATTTGAAATAGAGGCCGTGAAAGTGTTTGGGATAGACAACGAGGCAAACGACATTGAAACAACTGGTTTTGAGGTTTCCATAGCTAAGTTAACTTATCTTCTTACTCTCCACAAAAAAAAAAAACTAGGATAAAGAACCTGATATTTCATTATTATTAAAAAGACATTATTATTAAAAACTAATATTTGAATGAAAAAAAAAATTCTCGCTCCAGGTGCAGCTGTTAAAAACTATCAATTTTGATTACATTATGCAAATATAACCTCTGAATTCTGTTATTTGATCATATCTCAGCAAAATGGTGTGATGACAATTTCAGGTTTCATGTCGAGTAGAGAATGACAAGACAGCAGAAAATATACCCTTTCTTTCCATTCTCATTCAATACAACGGATACATAATGGTATCTGAATCAAAATCGGAAACAAAAAATAGCCTCACCGCACCCATCAACAAAGGGGAATGGAAAATTTTTATGTGAAACATCATACATCTCAAATCAAACATATTGACTGCAATATCTACAGACCACCTATTCCACTTCTACAAAATCTACCTTATCATAACATGAGCGCAAAATGCCGAAAGAAACCGTGCCCACCCAAGAATGCATGAATGATGATTAAAATCGGTATCAAGTTCTATCTAATATCTGTAAGAGGAACCGGATTGCAGTGGTGGTGCTGGTGGTAACCGTGTTGGGGTACGGCGGCTGCTGTTCGAACTTGCATCA
>CAODLS012449120.1:0-12060 GCA_948243855.1 Flueggea neowawraea | reverse complement strand
TTCAGTTTCAAAACCATGTAATAAGAATTGATTTCTACTTATCAAAAAAAAATGATTTCGATTGATTCCATGGATGAAATGACATCTCGAGATCATATAACATTGCACGTGAGTTGAGGGCAATGACGCAAGTCGTGTTCGAGGGATGGCCCTAAGATTTGATGGAAATTTTTGGAATTGGTTGTAATATTGCTTGCTAGTGTCGTCTTCTACTTCTTCCGTTGGGTGCATTTGAATCAATAATGTCTACTTGTTTGTGTTTGGTTTCTCTTTCGTTGATAAAGGATTTACGTTCTGTCTTTTCTTTTTTCATATATATTCTCATCACAGTTCACAATTATCCTATGTTTCTTACTTTTCTTGTCTTCTATCATTATTTAATCGTTTGAACACACTATTTCATTTTGTCTTTAAACAAAATATTAGTTTTATCGTTAATTATAAGGAAGGTTTTGCTTTATATAGTTCACGTAAATCTTATCCGGCCAAAAAAAAATTATATTTGAAATCATACGTGCAAAGTCAAGAAAAAAGTGGTAATTCAATTTTTTTGTTATTGTCGTTTTTAGAATTATATATTAATATACTAATATTTTCTTCTGTCGTGTTATTTAAAAATATTCTTGCTACAATAATAATTTTCTTTATGTAAGAAATAGATTTCTCCCTCCCTCTCTCTCTTTTAGAAATTATCTCTCTTTTAAAATGGTTTTATGGTAAGGAACTACCTACGCCACGTTAGATGGATCCATAGGTACCCATCATATATAAGACCAACTCCAATCGGGATCAAGTTTTGCGTTTACCGCAAAAATAGTGCAGATTTTGCCTCTCCAACCCGGCTGCATTTTGTGTCGGTTGTTGTGTTTTGCTACAATGTCGCACTACATGTAGTGTGGCAGTGTAGCAACGCTATTTTTTTTATTTTTTTTTTATTTTGATCTTATTCTTATTTTGTCAAACCGTATAATTAATTTTATTTAACAAATAATTAAGAAATAATTAAGCTTGTATTTATTTTGTAAAAAAATAATAGTAGAAAATGTGATTTAAAAAGAATATTGAGAGAATATTCTTTTTTAGAATTACAAAATAGAGTTGTGAGTTGAAAATGTTTTTACTGTAAGTGTTATATTTTTGTAAAAAATTGTTGTAAAATAGAGTTTTGGTTGAAGATCGCCTAATAGATCCTACATCCTAATTTACCTTCTTGCCTCGTTTCTGCATTTTATTTACCATAAAGAGATATTCAAGTAATTTCATTGTGTTGATCATGTTTTAAGATCAAATATCTATAATAATGCCATTAAAATTTTCAGAAAATCACTAATAGGCATGTATCTTACTGTACTAAATTGTCTTTCGCACTAAAAAAATGTAATTTCAATTTTTAGTATTAGCAAAATATAATGACTTATTGTAGCATTAGAAAGTTTAGTAAAATCACGCCATTCGACAAGGGGAAAAGTTCAAAGTTAAATAGAACCCACCAAGAGACGATAAGATTTGAGTATGGATCATGTCAATCAACCTAGACTTGGGGGGGGCGCACATAAATGGTGGAGGATGAAGCAACTTATTTTCGCATGTCTCCTACTATCTGTCAGTAACGGCAATGTGATGTTTTGTAGCATCTTTCAAAGGCCTGTGGATTTTGAGTCTCTTGAAAGACGGATCATTAAATTGATATAACAAATACAACTCTTCTAATTTATATGCCCATGCCATTAGTAACCTTGGGGGAGTGACAAATCCTTCTATGGAGCTGACCCACTTTGTCCCATGTTGTTCCCTACTTCAACCTAACAACCAGCCTATGTGACTGTGTCCTTTACAAAGAGACCATTCACATGCTCCAAACACCTTCTAGTCTAAAGTTTATGTTCATCCTTGCCTAGTAGTACGGCCACCCTTTGACATCTTGGTTTCATACATGCGTACGTGAAATGTGCTCAACTAGCTATCTAGGTTGTGAGATCTCAGTGCCTCTGAAGCAATTAAAACAAATTACTTGTATATAAAACAACAAACGATCTACATGGTAAGTATTAATAGGTTCTCGACAGAGAAAAAGAAAGACCGATTGGTGTGAAAATTATTTTCTCGCTAATTTAGAACTTCTCACTAAATTTAAATTTCTCGCTAAAAAACTCCTCGCTGTTATGTTTTAACAAGAAAATTTCTCCCTAATTAGTAAGAAATGTTAGAAAATTTTGTCACCTTTTAATTCATTGTTGACAAAGTCAACCTTGATCGAACTTTGGTGAGAAAAATTTTCTCAGGATTTGCAAGAAAATTAGCGAAAAGCTTATTGTGGCTAAATTTGCATGCTTTTGGTTTAAATAATTTATATAATTAATTTTTTTATTAATTTTAGTTTTTTAAATTATTGAATAAAATAAAAAATAATCACACGTCCAAATCTAATTACAATATGGTAAACATGAAAAATAGCAAATTACTGGTCATCCACTGGTGCACACATCCCTGCATCGTTTCTGAAATGGCGCATCTGAACCAACTCGTTGGACTGTTATTGAAGCAGTCGTTGCTACTCCATCATCTGCTTCACCTGCGACTATAACTACACTTGTAGATCCTTTGTGTCTCCAAAGTCTAGACCTGTTGAGAGAGCTGATCACGAGTTGTTAGTACCGTCGACTGGTGTCTCAACCCATTTGGGCCATGATCAGGTGATAAGTGTTAAATTCATAGATAAATTTGATTCCATTTCACTTAGTTATGGCAAGTATTTCATAAGGTTTTACTTTGATTTTTATATGTTCTCATTTTCAAGTGCAGGAATGCAAATCTACGTTGTTTCAAGATCAAACAAGATAATTTCAAGTTTTAATGGACAAAGGAATGAAGAGGGTCGAAGATTGGAACCATTGGAAGCGCTAAATAGTGATGTAATAAGAGCGAACCTTAAAACTGACCGTGATAAAGAATGCCACCCTCATTCGGTCCTATCTCATGGTTGTGAGATGGCGGCCAATATTCAGCACATCACGACCATGAAAGTGATGCACACTAAACGAATAGCAAATTTGTCTTTTTTGTACTTTTTGATTGGTGGGGGCCTATTTTGGCACATTTGAAGTTAGCGTTTTGTACACATGTGTAAGATGAGTTATAAATATGTGTTGTAAGGGTTGTGGAGGTACATTAGGTTGTAGTCTTTTAATTTTTAGCCATAGACAACTAAGATGACCAACGCTAGTTTAGTCTAAAAACTAGCTTCACATTTATAAATATGTGTTATAAGGGTTGTGGAGGTTCATTAGGTTGTATTATTTCATTAGGGGCGCATGATATATATACGTAGACAAATTGGCTACTAGTTATTGCTTGCTTACATAATGGTTTTCCTGAACAATTTTATGATTTACACTATATGTTCTAAATTTGTATATATAGTTTGTCTATGGATACGTTGATAATGTTGGCAGTTCATATGGAATATAATGGTTCTATATGTGCATAGTTATCATATTATTTACATATAAATACATTTAAATTGGACTTAAAATAAAGGTGTTGTGACCATCTTACTCTTGCATTTGGAAATTATATTCACAGTAGATCACGATGAGACCAACGAATCATATTATAATATTTGTTTAAATGAATCATATTATAATATTGGAAACCAACTAGTCATATTATCACATGAGACACTTATAGGTCACATTATCATACTGGAGGCCTTTAGATCAATTTTCATATGGTGCTGACAAGACAATTATCATCACACAATGGCATACAAGAATCCTGAGACAATACTTGACTTGTTGGGTCACAAGATATATAAAATGAACTATAACGTCAGATGCATGTGCTTATATATGATTACTATTAGATAATCTGGAATGCTTGTGTGTTGCTTGAGTTTGATTTGTGATAGTTTATGCTCTTCGATAAAATGCAAATATTTTTCCAAGTTACATTTGCTTGTAGATATTTTAGGTTGACTTAGAAGTTTCAAATAGCAACATGAATAACAGATCAGTTGATTGGTGCTCTAGACTATGTCCTCCTTAGCATGTGTATATATAGTCAGCTAGGTTCTTTTGGCTTGTGGTGTATAACGTTGACGATTGGTTTATATATATAACTTGTGAATGATGTATATCGTTTGTTTGCATAAGATGTGAATGTTTTGCTGATAAATTTCTATAATGGTATATTGTTTGACATCACTATATGATTATAGATTAATACCATGACAAAGTTATAAGGATGTACAGAATTAATTCTGTTTCATGATAGATTTGCAGCAAAATGGCATAAATTACAAACTAGATGACCAAACATTTGTAAATAGTTAAACCAAAAGTCGTTATACCTCCACTTCTTGTCATTAAAAGCCTTACTTCCATTTTTTTTCTATTGTTTTTGACGTAGTGGAACCATTATCATTGGGATTGGTTAGCTAGAGAATTCACCAATTGTATATGGCGATGAAGAGTACATGGACTCTTTCTTGACATGTAAAGCTCTAGGGATTACATTAGTGACTCCCCTTCTTGTTATAGCCTTGACCAAATTACAAGAATACCACAAGAGGGTAAAGATATTTTATTTGGTTTATTTTGTTTATAATTGTTTTTTAATCTTTATTGTTTTCCTATTTTTATTTGCTTTTATTTTTAGGCTTTTGTCTGGTTTCTATTTGGATTTTTATTTGGTTTTCGATTTTCTATTTGAGTGCAATCTTCTATTATTTAGTTTTTTACTATATTTGTTTTTGTCTAGTTTTCTATTAGCGATTTACTTTGGATTTTTCTTGTTTTTACTTTTCTATTTACACTTGTAATTTGATTCTTTTGTTCATGGTTTTCATTTTATTTTTTGTTAGCTTTGTTTGAAGTTGATTCCTGTGAAGGTTTCACAGTTTCTATGTTTATTTTCTTTTTTTTTTGGGGGCACGTATTTGACTTCTTTCTATTTTCATTTGATTTATTTTTTTATGATTTAGATTTGGCTTAGTATTTTTTATTTGGTATTCTATTTGGATCATTGACATTGACTCCTTTTTGTTTTTGTTGGTTTTTATTTAATATATGTTTTGTTTTCATTTAGTTTTCTGTTGATTTTTCTTTCTTTTTTGTGTCTGGTTAATGATACTGGTTAGGTTTTATTATTATTGGTTTCTTTTTGGTTTACTGTTTGCGGTTTTTATTTTAATGTACAAAAAAGCGTGGGTTTTATGATGTCCAAGATCAGTGGGAGCATGTGAGCTAGACATCTATAACAAGAAAATTAAAAGAGTTTTATTGCTATCAATTGAAATTAAAGTAGTGTTAAGTAGTGAGCTTCATATTTATTTCTTTTCGTTTTTAACTAATTCCAAAGTTGTGAGTCTCATAACTAGCTGGTTTCACGTTTAAGATTACTAGCTACACTTGCGTTCATTGGTTCCTCAACTTCCTAATTCACGTTTCCAAGACAAATTGTGAGTTCAATATGCACAGATTCGACGACAAATCTGAAATTGAACTTTCCCCTGGATCTATATAAGGCATGATGATGAACACAGCTCAAACCAAGATTAAACAAACATAACATTGCATAAGCAAGTCCATAATTTGAGTAGACAAATTACTTGTATTATCCGGTATCGCATTACAGCTAGAATATTACTAGCCCCTGGATAAAGAAGCTGAACCTTTTGATCCTTGTCTGGCTTCTGCATAAAATACTTCTAGCTTCTCAACCATGTATTTCTATACGATGAATTGTCTCGAAGAGATGCATCGTGGGGTTTTGTATTCCATGACGTAGCAGTGAGGAAGCTTCAATTGCCTTTTGGTTGCATCTCTAAGAGCCATAACAGCCTAATACAGAAGAAGAAAGATCAATCTTACACCTGACAGAGAGTAGAAAATCGACAGTGATCCAAAATAAACCCTACCCTGTCCACGCTCACAGCCATGAGGAGGTCACAACCTTGAGGTTTGGAGAAGCTGCCAAGGATGATTGATGACGTGTCCCCTCGCTCGATCATGTATTGCTTTGCATCCGTGGAAACGACACCCTTCTGAATTCTTCAGTAGCCGCTCTTTCAGAGGCTTCATTGGAGGCGGTAGCAACAGAGTGCATGTCCAATAGTTCACATGTCGCATTTCTCAATAGCAAATTAATTTTTGCATCTTTTTGGATGCATATTTAAATCATTGAAAATAATTAACCTCTACTAAAATACAGTCACGAAGTTGTCTTTATTAAATTGTAAAAATAAATTTTGAAAATATTTTATAACAAAAATAATTAAATTTTCCGATTCAAGTGGGAAAACGAAATATTTTGTCTTAAGCGACTAAACATTATTTTAATACTTTCACAAAGATTGCGGGATAAGTATATAGGTATTTGAACAATGTCATAATAGTTATGGATTAGTGCTTAGTTTTTAACAGTATTAGGAGAAATTGCATGTGCTTTGCACATAATATTATTATATATTCATTCTAATCTTAGGCACTAATAATGTGTTAGCACTTCAAAAGACGAACTAGCACGTAAAAGGCAAGTGCTAACTGCCAAAGATAAAGAATTTCTAGCTGTCTTAGGCGCACATTATTTGAACCAGTTCACGTCCTATACGAAGCATGCATGACATAGTTTAGCTAGGTTCATGCAAGTGTATAATATATTTAATTTTTATGCGACTACATGAGTTCTCTCTTTCGTTTTTATGGCTTAAGATTATAACAATGTCAAGGAAAGGGTAGGTGTTATGAACCAAGACATATTAATAAAATTTTGAAGACATATAAGAGAAAGAAAAATAAATTTGACGTGTAAGCAAGCTATAAAAAGAAACTAAGACCTTGTTTAATGTGAAAAATTGTTCCATATTGTTGTGGACCATGTCCTTTAATGATCTTTAGGCTTACCTACTAAGATATGAGTCATTTTCAGATTCATGCAGTTTAAGTTTGTAATTTACGGATTTATCAAGTCCACTTTCAATATTTTGGCATGAAATTAAAAATTACGCGCATACGCCATCAATTTTATAAATTACATTTTTATGAACTGAAATTGTTTATATATTGTTGATATATTGTTTATATGTTGAAAATAACTTATATACAATATATCAATAACATATAAAAATATATAAACAACAAATCAACAACATATAAATTACAGATTTATTTATATATATTTTTAATATATAAACAACATATATACAACATATAAACAATAAATCAACAATATATATCTTATTTATATGTTATTTATGTGTTGAAAATAATATATAAACAATATATCAACAACATATAAAAATACATATTTGTTTATATATTATTTTGAACACATAAACAACATATAAATAATATATCAACAATATATAACAACATTTAAACAATATATAAAAAAGAAACAACATATAAACAACATAATTTGTCCGTAAAGAATAAATAACATGTTTGTAAATCTAAAAAGTGACGTTCGTACGGACGAAATATTGCAAAATGTATCTATAATAAGCATAATATGTTTGTACAGAATAAATTTTGCAAACTTTTGTAGGTGTATCATGTAATTATCACCTAAGATACTGTTTTGGGCGTGTCCACTATGAACTTATACCCTCACAGTTTTGTTCTTGAAAAAACACTTCAGTGGTATGAGAAAAGTTGTGTTGCCAACCTCCTTAACCTTGAGCAAGGGCTATTCTAATGCCATGTTCTAACATTGAATAAGAATCAGAGCCAAATGTCGCTTATAAAGTTAGTTTGATGTCATTTTATTGTAAAAATTTTAAATAAAGATTATATGTCTTGTGATTGTGCAGAACCAGATGTTTTGCTATTCTTCTTAAATCAACAACTCCTACCTGCAGTACTACCACGTCGGTTGCCACATTCTATTCTTGTTGTCATCGCCTTTTACTCCACCCACTCTTTTTACAATTTCTGACTTCGTCATTGGATTGGGTCCTCTTCTTCAATTATACGTAAGGGAATGTAATGTTGCAAGTAACTTGCTCGATCAATCCTGCCTGACTCAAACTGAGAGGTTTTTTGAATATTCTTGCTTTTCTGCTCACCTTATGAGAATTGTATATTAAGATAGTAAGGGTTTACAAACTTCTCCTGTATACATTTGCTAAGTTAGCTTAACTGAGTAAGTGTACAATTGGGTTGTCTTTTATTAAAAAAAATGTTAATAATTTATGATCTTGATAGATAATAAGTTAAATATATGATTGTCTTAATCTAGAACCATTCCCCAATTGGACAAAAATAAAACCTCGTCTACAACCATTTCCCAATTGAGCAAAAAAAATTATTTAGAACCTCATCTTTCCAGATAAAAAAAAAAATGAACCTCGTCTTAAAGTATTGTTTGGAAAATTTCATGAAAAGTGTTTGGGAATGGTTAAATCGAGGTGAAAACATGAAATATGATTGACTGTGTGACGTGTAAATGTATTCAATGATACCTAATAGGTTAAGATTTAACGCGATAGAAAAAAAAGAGATAGAGAAAGAGAAGTTGAGTGTATATATATACCCTCAACTCCTAAACAATTAAACTAATCAAGTATGTAAAAGACAAGTTTTTTGAAAAAAGTCAAAAATTTACCCTCAAGGCATGAGAGGATTTGATGCTCGCCATATAATTCGTAAATAATTAACCCAATTTAGGCAAACAAAATACTACTTGTGAGCATTGCTAAGTTTGCAAAGTAAATGCGAAAGATAAATTTGAAATACTAGCGAGTTGAATGTTTAGAGTGTGATCCCTTGTTCTGTTGCTTCTTTCAAATTTATAGTGAGGTAGAAAAATTGCCTTAGTGGTGGGTTTCCTTAACTTTCGCTTCCCATGTCTTGGTTTACTCCCACGTTGTGCTTCACACTCCACGTGTGTTTGCAACTTCCCGCGTTCTAGGGTATGGATTTATCGTGGGTTAACCCCCCATGTAGTGCTGGTTACCTCATCTTTCGACGATCCACGTAGGTCTACAGAGGTGTGAGGTTCTCTCCGATAGCTAGGTTCCTTGGGCTGAGTCTGCAGGAATAACTCTACTTCGGTCAGCATTCCGAAGTTGGTGACTTGGATATGACACCCAATGCTTCTTCTCGAGACACCTGCTTGACCGACTTTATCATTATTACTACTTAAGCTCGATCCTTATGTGCCACATGGTCAGACTATTAAATGCGGATAACAACTATATACTTAATAGTTTAAAATTCGATTTTCTTTTTTTGTTTTCAGTTGTTCATATTTCTTGCCAAATGTGCTAAATACTATTATCACTCAAATGGTTTAAGTATTCTTTAGAATTATACATATTATATAGTACATTTTAAAGTAGATTATGAAAATCCCAATGTGATTTCTTTTTTTTTTCATTTTTTTTGTCTAAAGATATACTTTTTGTTCAAAAGGGCAACCTTTATTCAGAGATACTCAGTTGACAATTTTCATTCAAATAGAAATACACATATCAAAATATTCCGGAGATCCCTTTAACTAAGCCTTGAAATTATTAATCAAATATTTGTGTGGTGAATAAAATCCAAAATCATTGGACTTTCCTTGCAAAAACCACTCATTTCACCTTTCCCTTTGTTGTTTGTTTCCATCCTCTCCCACTTCAAACAGTCCTTTTCACCTTTTTTTTTTTAATTACAGTAACAAACAAAGAGACCAAACCAAACCATAGGAACGACAAAAGGTGTCTATGTCGATGTTAATTATAAATTATACTAAAAGCTACATAGATTTAGATTAACTTGTCTCTTATTTTACTTGTCTCTTATTTCTATGCTCAAAGATGAAAAATCAAACCAAATCCAATAAAGTATTTAATTCTTTTCTAAGATTATTTTTTAAAGTTAATTTCTAATAAAATCAAACATCTCAAGCTTATATAACTAATTTTAAACTAACCACCGATTGCTTGAATTAAATGACAAATAATTATTCTAACTTAATTAAAAGTCTCGATTTTGAATTCCGAGTACGCAACAAAGTAAGTGGTAGGGATCTCACCTTTCAAGGTGCAAACAACTATCAAACGCGGATTAGTTTGGTGTGGTCATGGCTTAAAGGTGCCCACCCCAGCCCATGATACGGCGTGGTCGTGACAAAAAAAATAAACTAGCATGACACCCGTGTAATATCGCATAAATTTTCAAGCAATTAAATTATTTTATTAAAAAATATTTTTTAGCAGTTTATTTAATGCAATAATAAAAATATATCTCAGTATTTTTTATTTAAATAATAAAATAAATAAATATTTAATTGACAATAAATTTATACATTTTTCATATTCTGGTATAAAATATTTTTTGAAATAAGAAATTTTGGTAGATTTATTTTTTTTTTAAATTATAGGTATATAATATATTCTCAAATACAATGCAATTTGAACTTATGATACATGATACACTCAATTATTTAAATTAATCTCAAGTGCCCAATATAAATATATTTAGCTGGAGTAAATAAATTGTCACATTGTTATTTTTAATATAATTAGTAAATTAATCGATTTTTTTGTTCTCTACTCAATGATTAAAGAATGTTAATCTTAGAATCATATTTTATCCCTAAAACAATAAATATTTAATGATGGTTATTTTTTTATCACAAATATGAGAAACATTTGCCTAACAAAACTAATAAAATAAAATATAATATAATTTTACATTATTATGAAATCCAAAGTGGTGCACGAATTACAAAGTGAACAATAACGGAAGTATGGAAGGAACAAATTCACCTCACTGTAAGAAAGAGAGAAGACATAAAAAAAAAAAGAGAATATTTTACAAAGGAAATAGTTTAACATATAAAAATACACAATTAATTAGAGGTGACAATTAGAAACATGATAATAAAGAATATAGAGTATACGATTAGAATGCTATTTGCATGAATCATATTATTATTATATTTTATATGTATATAATATTTTTTAATGATCGTTAAAAATAAATAGTTAAATAATGACATAATACGTCTTTTAATAAAATTAATTATATACAATAAATTATATACTTCTTCAAATATATTATATATTGTCCATGCTAAACGAGTCCTATTTAAATACGAATTGTCAACCTTTCGAATTAATACACTAGGGAAAAATTCTCTCTCTCAATAGAGAGACTGGGTGTGTGTAGAGGTGTTGTCGGTTCCAGAACTGACGGTTCTATTTTCTGGAATGGAGAAATTGGAACAAAACCGTGGTTCACATGGTTTGGTTCGGTTTGGTTTGGATTCTGATTTTGACCAGTCTTAACTGAGTTTGACCGGTTCAACTGTCGGTTCGTTTTTTTCAGAAATTTTGTTTTTAACCCTCTATTTTATCCCATCAATTATTTTTCCAGTTTGTAAATTTTGTTATATTGAATAATTAACTATAGTACTAATAATATATTGTATTCCAATTTTTTTAATAATTTTCAAACAAATTAACTATTCTAATAGTAATTACATTACATAATTTTAAACAAAATAAAAAAACTCATTATATTTTATTAGATGCCTTCACTTGTGGCGGAGGAATATCGTGGTTATAACACCGAATTTAATTATATAATTCAATAATTAACAGTACATGGTAAATTAAAATACAAAGTAAAAAAGAAAAAAAAAACTAAACTAACTCTCGTCGTTGGAGTCGGAAGTGTTTGTTGTGGAAGTGTCTTCAAAGAACTCCTCACATTCGAATGATGATAAATGGAGTTGGTCTTGAGTCGTTTGAAGCCCCCTCGACCAATCATCAACACAAACTTGGACTTCCAACACATCAGGAGCCAATTTCGATCTCTTAGCATCTAAAATGTTGTCTCCCATACTAAAAGTTTGCTCAACCGCTACGGTAGAGGCGGGGACGGCTAGTACTTAGAGTGCAACCTTCGAGACGGTAGGAAATGTCATCTTGTATTGCTTCCAAAAATCTAAAATCTGAAAATCACTACCAACCTCAAAAATAGTAGTTAGATAAACTTCAAACTCGTTATAAGAGTTTGAAACACTCATTGGTTTCTTTCGCCTATCTGCTATCAATTTGGATCCCAT
>CAODLS012448468.1:0-16045 GCA_948243855.1 Flueggea neowawraea | reverse complement strand
ATGTGCTCATAAACACCCTGCCACAATAACACAATCCTGTCCCGATTGTTCAAGGTAATCGCAATCAGCAACTCTAGGCAGAAAACAGCAGTATCTTCATCTTCTGGAGAACTGTTCCCTTTCTGGGGCCGCCCTGCAGCCCATATCAGTGCCCGTGCTAGCTGCAATAAAGATTCAGCTTGCAAGAATTTCCTTTCTGTGAATATACTGTCAACGTGGCACTTCTGTATTGTCTGGACAGTGCGTTGATGAGCAGCAAGCTGTTGTTCAGTCGGTTGCAATCGTGGCTCCTCAGTGTCAAGAGATAGCAGTTGACTAAACCTGCCCATCAATCCTGAAGATCTCCTCGGAGTTCCCATGGATTGCATGTGAACTGCAGACAAGGAATTTGTGAGAGGTTTTCCATGGCCAGGATCAACAGCAAGCTCTGACTCATCAGCAGCATCAGTGGCCACACGGGCTGGAAGAAGACCAAGTTTGTGCAACCGTAAGATGCAATCCAGAATATTTCTCCAACCTGTACGAATGAAATCACCATAGCGATTTGCAATGGTGAAAACGGTCACAGTGGCCATCCTGGCTTTTGTGTCATCCCCAAAGGCTATCACTGGTTCTTCAACAGATGATGGGTTCAGTAGAGTTGTGAACTTACACAGAGACACAACTAGATCATCCAATACATCATCAAGATGATGACATGCTCAGATTTTTGCAACAGCAAGAAATCCATCAATACATGTCTGGTAGACGTCTTCATGTTCTGCATGATCGAACACAACGGAGATAGCAGCAATTGTCGGACCAGACATAATAGCGACCATATCATGGTCAAGGTAGGCCCTAGAATCACACACAATAAACGGAGCAGTTTTCCTGGATTTGAGCATCAGATCTATCCAACGGCTTGGAGTCATTTCAGCAAAACCAGCACCTTGTTCTGGAGTTGTGCGGATCTCATTCTTGCATGTGGAATGGTAGAGTTCTGATAAGAATTCTCGAGGTAAATCATTCCCTCCATTGATGTGCCTATTGTTTCTAATAAAATCTTCCTCTGTCATCTTTTTCTTCACTTGTACGTTGTGTTGATCAGTGTTGAGCAAAATAAGTGAATAAGACAACAAAAGAGCAGCATCCTTATTGGCCAGAATCTGTGCGGACTGCTCATAGTATCTCTCAGAGAATGCTTCAAGTACCCTTTGTATCTTTCGTGATTCTCCAGGCAGCCTAAATGTTTCCAAAAACAAGCGTAGAGCTGTATCTAGATTCATACCTTCAAAATCAAATGTCCCAGCAAATTCATGAAGAACCTGAACACAAAATTCATCATGGTTTCCCAAGAAATCCCCAACAAGGTTCTTATCTAACCCTTAAGATCAAATGAGAAAAAATAGAGTATGTAAAAAATGAACAGTTTAAGGAAAACATAGCGATGGTTGACAAAAATACGTTGAACATGACTCTCGCAGTACAACGTTTGCATGAATATGCTTATAAAAGAATTTGTGAAAAATATGGTTCGTAGTATTTTTAATTTAATGTAATATTTAATATTTTATTTGTAATATTTTAATTTTAATGTATTTTTTAATTTAATTTTTAAATTTTATTAATTATTTTTATTTTAATGTAATATTTTTATTTTAACGAATTATTTTTATTTTAATGAATTTGGGGTGTAAGTATTAAATGAAGTAGTAGATAAAAATTGAGAGATTAAAATAAAATTGTGTTTAGTAGAAAACTGAGTAAGTGTCCTGCGAGACTCTTAATGTAGCCACTAAATTACGGATAAAAAACTAAAAAGTTAAAAACTGAAGACTTTAATAAAATAATAACAAAAATATTAAACAAACATTCTATAAAACGACTTCAAAAATCCTAAATTACAAATAGCTTAACAAACTTTCAATATGTAGTCAAACAACCTACTCTTTCCTATTTCTTTCATCATGTAACTCATATTGCATACACGTTGACCAATAAAAGCTCCTTATGTTAGTAGTCGTATGTTATGATACAAGGAAATAGGTTTACAGGTACTTTTTTTTACCTTATATTCCCCATTTTGCCCTTATATATAAATAATTAATTATATATTTTTATTTTATAATAATTTGTCACATCAATTTTTTTCTTTTAAAAAAAATCATATTTTATAAATTTTATTAATACGCTTATTTATAATGAAGAAATACCATTTTTATATCTAGCTTATAGAGCAAATACCAATAAAAACAAAATTCAAGCAGCACAGAATACCAAACCAGAGCAATCTTAAGGAGAAATCCTATTCCTATTACACTCATATCTATCCTTATCAAGAATGTCCCTCAAACCGACAGGGAGGTGGTCCAATTCATATAATCCTTTGGGGTAATTGTGACCTTGTTTTGCCAGCTAATCAGCTGCTCCATTGCTTTCTCTATAGGTGTGTCTGAAGTTAACCTCTCAATTATTATTAGCTAATCTTTTGATTGTCTCAATGAGAGCCTATTGTTGGTTCGAAGACACCTCCTTACGCTTTATCATATTTATAGCAATCTAGTTATCACTTTCTATACAATTTTTTTTTAATTTCACTTCTACAATGCATACTCGATTGGCTACTTTGTGTCTTAATTCCATCAACAGGCAAGTTGTTTGCTTTTTAAGTCCGTGAATAAATATGAATACAGACATCAAAACCTTAATATCATATATTAGTATGTATATATACAATTACGTAGTTATTTTTTATGAAATATTTTTTTACAAATTTAATTTTTTAGTAAATTGAATAATAACAGGTAAAATTTGTCAATTAATAAAATAAATAGATTTTACAGTAATGCTTTTTAGATTATGATATGAAACTTACAATTTATTAGTTTTGTATGTCAAAAAAATGCTCCCAACAATAGATGAAATTACCTCTTTTTTTTTAGGGGTGCAACACGACGACTTCTCAGGAGGTCAACCATCCTAACACTACTTTCGCTCAAGCACGTTTAACTTCTGAGTTCTGATGATATCCGGAACCAGATGAAATTACTTCTAAAATCATAAAAAAGTACTCATAAAACGATGGTATCAAAAACTTCAATCGGTAGGCTTGTTTTCTTTAAACAAGCTAATTTTGAATATGAATGAAATAAATTTAAACGTTGATTGATTATAAGGAAATGTATGATGAAAGTTCAAATTTTCAGGAAATAGCAAAATTAAATATGTTTGAACGAAAGGAATTTGAAAGTCGAAGACAACGTAAGTAATCTTCGAGGAAGTTAAAATCGGCAGCACACCATTAGGTTGAAAGAAACATTAAAGGATCAAACTTTAAGCTCAGCCTATCCTTTCAAACCACAGCTCAACAACTGATTTCTTTCTATATACTATTGGTTAGAAATCAGTGAAAAGAAAATCTGATTCTGTTATTCATGCACTACCAGGACCAGCTCACATGGAACTGTACATACAAGTCGACCTTCTGCATAATAAATAATAATACCAAGAAAAGATGTGTTGATACAGACCAAAGGATCAAGTAATAAACAAACAACTGACACAGCGAAAGGCGAGCTGCTTCCAGATTGTATAGCTGATGCTACAAGCTGTAATTCTCCATCTAAAATGAACAGGATTCACATCTTCCATAGACAAAAGCAAATATCAATCACAGCAAGGAAGATCACGTACACTAATATCCGCATTAGAAAATTATATCCTCATCCTTTTCTGCAGCCGAAGTCAACAAGTTATGAGCAGACTCTAATGAAATCCCTTTTTGTAAAGAAACCTTCTCTGCAACCTGTTCTTCAGCAAACAGTTTGGCAGCTGCTAACTGTCGCTCGATCTCCCTCTTCTTGAAACCCTGTATTTTCTTCAACCTGAAAAAGTCCTCTCTTTCAAGCTCATCTAACTCCCCCTTGATATAACTTATTGTGTTCTCCAATCTTGGCTTCACAACACTCTCCAGTGCATTGACTCTACGGTTGGTGGTCTTAATCGCCTCATCAAGTGTTAAAAATGATGTTTGAAGTGAGGCAAGCTCAACAAGCAGCTCAATTGCTTTCACGTAAGCAGCACGGCATGCCTGGATCTGCTGGCCACCTCTTGCCAATCCAGTAAGGTCGTTCTTTGCATCGCCTTCACTGAAATGGTCAAACTTAGGGAGCTTCACACCAGCAACATTCTCTTGTCGAGATCTAACCTTAAGAGATGCACTCTGGACATTCTCAAGGACAATGTACTTGATGTTATCTCCAGCAACATATTTAGCCTCAGTCAGGGCAAATGAGGAGGCTTTCATGACCTCTCCCATTGACTCTTTTGTAGAGACAATCTTCTTAAGAATCTGACGGAATTGCACAGTCAGAGCATCACTCTTCTTCTTGAGAAGCGCATGACCTCTGGTTGCGCCAATAAGGCGAGCTTTCATAACAGCAAGCATTGTAACAGTCGGAACTACATTCAAGCGCTGACCTTGACCTGCCATCTTTCAAAGAATCTGACAAGAAGCAGAAAAAAACAGTGAATATAAACAAAACCAAGAACAAGTTGCATATATTAATAATGCAAGGTAAAATAGGCAGATTTCACATTTTGATAAACCCTTGGAAATCCTCCACTTGTATAATGAAATAACATCTACATGCAACTGCTGAACCCCTTTTTTGACAAGCGTATTGAATTTAATTGATCGAGTGCAAACACTCTCTTGGAAAATATCAAGCCACAACAGGGTGGATGATAAAACACTGCCATTTGGTTACAGTAAAGCACTGCAAGCACCTAAAACAACATCAATCAAGGGCAACCAAATTCCAATCCAAAAGCCAGACTAAAGCATAATTGCTTAGAAGTCCAAGCACCAACTAAAATGAAGTCGCCAGTGAATAAGAACAAACCTTCAGGCCAATTTTCTGCCAGAATAAACAAACCAGCGACCCAAAGCTGTCTATAAGTTAATAAAGAAACCTAGCCCCCATCTTTGCACAAAGAACTAAACTGACACGGCCCAACTTCACCATAACAGATCACAAGATCTCACACATCAGACTAATCTCTGCCAACAATCCTCAGCAATCAAAGCAATTACCGCTCTTTCTAAGATTAATTAACTAAATCTACGAACTCCATAGCTAATCAGAATTCTCTAACAAAGAAGCTAAAAATTATCAGCTTTCAAATAAGCATGGAATTAATTAATGAAAGAAAAAAATTGTTACTGTCAAAGAAACAATACTGATCAAATACCTAAGCAGTAATCCCGTGAAGAACAGTAATTGAGATGAAAACTTGCCTCTGCGTGATAAGATCGAACTGTAACCGTTGTAGATCGAATCCTCCGCTCTCTCTCTCTCTCTCTCTCTCTCGCTCTCTCACTCGCTCTCTCTCGGAGATGCGTAACTTCGACGAAGATCGCTGGTGGTGGGGTGCGATTAATTAATTGATTGTCCCTGTCTGTTGTTTTTTTTTTTGTAGGTTTGTGCATTAATGCATTCGCTGTCGAAAGAAATGGAATCGAACCGAATAAAAAATTAACGGTTTTCGGTTTTTGGAAGAAGCGAACTGGAGTTTGGGCTTAGTATGGGCTCTGCGCCCATTCAGTTTCAGAGAATTAATTATCTGAGCTGCCATATTGAGATGCTATTTTTTTATAAATAACAATGCTAGTTTTATATTTCTAGAAATCCTATTTCTGGAAATGCCACTAGAAACGTAGTACTTTCCTTATAGACGACACTATTTTATATCCCAATTTTGAAAATACCAGATTTGGTATCAAATAAAATTCAATTTCTCATCACATTTTCACAATATTTTTCTCTCTTTAGTTTCTCTGGCTTCCTTCTTCTCTTTTTCTCTCTTCTTCTTCATCCAAATCCTAGCCACCTTTGTTCTTCTCAATATATGCCATTAAAATCGTGACGTCGGCTTCCCCACTCACTATTCTTTCCCCTGTTTCATATCTGTCCGCTGTCGATCATCGCTTTGTGCTTCTCTCTTTTGTCCATTGTCGAGCCTTTCTCTCCTCCTTCTCGCCTTGTTTCTTTTGTCCGATGTCATTCCTTTTCTTCATCGTGCCTATGTTCTCATCGTCGATCGGTCATTTGGTGCCTCTTTCGCCAGAGTGATGTTGGTTCTTGAGAGGGCTAGCATTGGGTTGGACGGCGGCGGAGGGAGACGAAACCAGATCGAGGAGTGAGGGAGGTGGTTGGCGGCGGCTAGGGTTGAAATGACCCTAGCTGTTGCTTTTTTAATTTCGAAAATAACCCTAGGATTAAATAATGCCAATGGTTAAAATTACATAAATGCCATTGGTTAAAAATCCTAATTAACATGTTTTGTATCTATTATTTTATTAATGTTAAAAACGAAAAGTGTATTATTGTTAAAAATGAAAAAAAAAATTAATAAGTGAGCTATTTAATGATTATTAAACAAAATATAATTAGATTTTGTAAACTAATACTTTCAAAGGAGATCCCTAAAGACCATTTGAGACTTATGGAAACCTTCAGCAGAGACTTATGAAGACATCCAATAGAGATCCATAGAGACCTATGGAGACCATTAGAGACCCCGGTGGAGATATCTGGAGACCATTGGAGACTTCTGGTGAAGACCCTTAAAGACCTCTTGAGATTTTTTCTGCTTGATTTGATAATCTCACAAAAAAAATAATTTCTCAAGAAAATATCGCGATTATAAAAATCTAACATTTTTTAAGTTTGAGTATCTGCGCATTTCCATAATTGAAAATCTATTTGACAGTTTCTATTTTTGAATTTTTGTATTTTTAAATCAAATAAATGTGTGATTTTCCCAATTTCAGAAGCTGCTAGAGCAGGCAATGAAGCAAACTAGAGGTGGCCATTCTTGAACCACCCCGCCGGTTAAAATCAAAACCATCTCGGCAAAAACTAAAACCGGTCGAACCGTCAAACTTTGATCCAATTTCGGTTCAATATTTTTCAAAACCATTGAACAGCCGGTTCAAGTCCACTTTTTCCCCAACCACCACTTGTTTTAATTATTTTTAATGAAATTATTACTTATATTTTTTTATTTAAAATTATGTAGAGAATATTTATATTTACAATCACATTTAACAATTAGAAACCCGAAATCAAACCGAACCGAGACCAAAATTAATAACAACATTATTTTATTATTTTTTAAAAAAAAACTATTTGAATCATCTAAACTGACGAACCATATTCACTGATTGAACCGTTCAAACCGAAATCGCCCAAAACCGGCTATGGGCTATCCGATTCCGAACCGCGGCCACCTCCAAAGCAAACGATCGGAACTGGCTACTGTCCTTTTACATCAATCTCATTTGTCTCCTTTTAACGGTTGAGATGCAGTCATGCAATTTAATCTAACCATTAAGAATATGTCAACTCATTAAAATAAGTCAAAACCAGTTTATTTCAAGCTGTTTTTCTTCAGCCAAGCCGTATTCATGTTTCGAAACTTAAAACCACAGCAACCGATGCGTTTGTACATTGTTAAGGGCATTCACAATGCATTATACCCATTTAACTATGATTGTCATGTCACGTCATGCCATATCAGTTTTCTATTAACCTCTCTCTCCATTAAACTCTTATTCAATATCATTATATTATTCTTTATATTTCATCATGGGACTCACAATCACTTTACTCCTTATTTAATTTATTTAATATACAATTCACAATAAATACATTTATTTAACATACTAAATTTATACTTTATTGTAAAATAAATTAGATGCTCAAAATTGCATTTTAAATTAATTGAATATTTTTTTTTGCAAAATTTAATAAAATACAATTAAGAAAACGATTGAAAATTAATAAAATTACATTAAAAATAATAAAATTGCATTGAAAATAATACAATACAATAACTTAAAGTACATTACTCAATTATGTAAAATGCTAAAATACATTAATTATAGTAATACCCTAGATTAAAATTAAAATACAACACATTAAACTACATACCATGTTTTTTCTTGATGATTTCGCAAATTTTTTTTGTGCATTTCAAGTTGTTCGGGAGTCATGGACGAAGTATCCCTAAGAAATAAATCAAATTTGGCGAGTTGCTTTAATTCTTCTACTACTTGTATTTTGGCGTCCAACTTTTCATTAAGTTGGTCAACTTTGGGTTCGAATCATGGGCGACGCTTTCTCCACTGTTCTTTACTTTTCCCTTGACATGGTCTTTTCCTTAGCTCTTTTTTGGTTGATTGGACTCACCTTGACTTCATCTTCTTCTACTCAAACACTTGTATTGGCATTTGAAGAACTTATATATGAGCCACTTTCATCATTTTTAGTCCTTTTCGATGACCTAGAAATAGGTGAAACCACTTGTCACTTCGGATCATCTTTGAGCATTACCCAAACGTGCTCGTGCATGAAATATTTTTTTCGACTTTGGAAGTACAACTCACGAGCATGTTGTTTTATTTGGTCATAGCTTCAACCACTTCGATGATCGACCAACAATCAGTTGTAGAATTGGTTAAATTCGTTAACCTGTGGAAGCATCCAATACCAATGTTGTTTGACGTTTGGACGTGATCTTTCAGGACCATTTTTTTGTACATGTTGAAATAATCACAAATTCTTCTCCAAAATGCTTTCTTATTTTGCCCATTTCCGACAACATTGTCTTGTGAAATAGTATTCCAGGCTTTCACGAGCATCAAATCATCCTATGGGGTCCACGATTGACGCTTTTCGCCACCATCTACATTTAATGGTTCATTCAAATTGAAACCCTCCATTTGTGGTTGAACATATATTGAAGGGATTCGAGAATCTGACAACGAACATCGGTTCGATGTGCGAGATGCCACATCTAATGGTGGACTAGTTGACAAATTTGGTTGAAAATACGGGTAGATAAAATTTTATGAATTTTGATTGTAAAGATTTGGTGGAGGGAAAAAAGGATATGATAAAAAATTGGATGCGTTTTGAGAATTTTGGGGAAATGAAAAATTTTGTGAGAATTTGACGTATTGTTCGAATTTCGGCTGTGGAGAAAAATTGATCTTGGTTTGGATCCATTTGACAATAAAAGATGGATACTTGTAATTGAGATTGTGTATTTGCCAAGAGAAGAGATGAAAATATAAAGGTCAAATTGTGTGTAAAAAAAATGAAATGAAGATTGTGGATATTTTTATAAATGAACTTGATAGAAAAAAAAAATTAGGGACCCAAACGCTCCCTAAAGAAACAGTCATTTGACTGTTGTAAATTAACAACGATCAAATGACCGTTTATATATTATAAAAAAAAAAAAAAGGCAACTGCACCATGTGGTCCATTGTCAGTGAATCCCACGGAACATGCTCCGCCTGAACGGAGCCCATGTTCTCACCATTTCAGCATTGAGCCCACATTGTGGCTACTCTAAGGACTACTCTTTTTCTCCTTTCTCCTCTCAGCCCGTTCTCTCTTCCTGCGTGTTTTTTTGTTCTTTTTTATGTAACCACTGCATGTGTTAGTTTTTGAAGAAAAAAAACAAAGTGAAATAAAAAAAAGATGGTGCATCCAAATTATTTGAACGTAAATGATAAATGGTGAGGTTCTAATTCTATTAAAGTGTCGCCAAAAAAATCCTAGTTAAGAGTGTTGTTTGCAATTTTGTTATGGTGAGGTTCAGACTTTCCAGATAGGTTTGTCTAAATTTTGTTGATATACCAGTTAATTTCTTCCATTGATGTGGTTTCCCAACTAGGGTTAATTTTGGTTCCTTTATTTTTAATCAAATTTGTTTTTATTTAAATTTATGTGTGCATTTATGTTTCAATATATATGGATTTACTACTCTGCGATGTTTGTTCGACTATATAACTGCTTTGTCAAGGGTTTAAATGGAGAAAACTGTTCTCTTCAAAAAAAATGGAGAAGACTGTTCGTTTCAATTTGGGGTTCTGTTTTAGATTTTCTTTGACAGAATTTTTATTGGGAAGTTGGCTTCAAGGGCGGGAGGAGAGAGGTTAGAGTAGCTGTTGATTAGAGGAGGGGTTGCTTTCTTTTGGGTTTTCCTTGTGAAGTTTCATAAAAACGGATTGGCTTATTGTAGTTAAATGAAAGTGGCGACTTTTTAATGTGCTGACATCTGCTTCATCAATGGATCAATTTATGGTTTTGTGGTTATATCTCAACCATTACAAGGAGATAAATGAGATAGATGTAAAAAAACAGTAGCCAATCCCGCAAACGGTCTCCACCGGCTAATGAAGGTTGAAGGGATCAATTTTCCACTAAGTCGAGTTAGGCATTAAATCAGATGTCTGTACTGCATAATTATCTAAATGTTATATAGCTAGTATATAAAAATTAATGAATTTTCAACTATTAAACTCCAAAATTTAAGGTTTTTAAGTAATAATAAAATTTTCCATGCTCCCACATTTATCCGACATGGGATTTGCACAACGGTTATACCCTTTAAGTGGAATATTACAATTAGGTAAGTTGCTTTCACTAGTTTTAGTACCGACTTATTTTCGGCACAATGTTCAACGCTTTTATCACAATGAAAAAGTTATTAACACTTTAAACTATCATCACTTTTATCGCACTGTTCAAGTTATTAACGGTGGTTTTGATGTAAAAGTAATGACAATTTAAAGCAGTAATAACATTGTTTTTTGAGAAATTATAAATGTTATGAAAAAAAATGTCAGACATTGTAATAAAAAAGAATAAAATATTTTGTCGTCTCTGAGTTATAATACAATATTCGCTCTGATTTTTAAATTTTAAAAAAACTCATTTGTCCCTTTAAGGCCCTTAACAATCTCATATACTATTCTTGAAAATTTTTTTTGTGGCCTCTGAAAAATACCTATGCGGTCCCTACTAGAAATTGCAGAGGAACTTTTCAAAACTCAATGACCGCAAAAGAGATTACACTATTACTCAGAGACGGCAAAAGGTTTTACCCAAAAAAAAAAAATTTGATTGTGATCTATCTCTGCCATTGTGGAGGCGACTACTACATTGTCACATATCATCATTCAATTATTCATAGTATATGAAGTGCCTGTATTAGAGTCTTAACTCTATCTAAATTTTGAATTATTTTGACAGCAATTAGGCTAGAAATATTGTTTATATGCTTTCAAAGTGGTGCAGTCACCAATTTAACACACAAAGATCTAACAATACAGGTTTGTGTATATCTTTATATCCATATTAGGATTTGGTGTCAAGTTTACGATGCTATTTAAGTATTGAAGTCCTGAACTTCGTATCAGTCCAAGAATTTGTGAGTGATCACTCGGAAAACTGGAACTCTGAGCGTCACCAACAGCATTTCTTTAATTTCTGCAATCTGAAGCAACAGCTGCCTAATCCTCTGCAGTTGAGTCGGTGCAAATCAATTAGAACATAATAAACAACTAAGAATTTGATGATATGATGTTTGCTTCAGATAAATTGAGTAAGTTTTGATGGATTTGATGGTGGAAATGTAGAAAGAATTAGATTTAGAAGATAAAAAAAAATCTATACAAAATAAAGATCCCGAGCTTAATAAATAGTCTTATTACAATGCAAAACACACACATGTTAAGCTAAGCCCATAGCTAAACTTGCTCTAAAAAATCGTGGGTTCCATTAAAAAGCTAAACTCTGAACACTGCACATAGCATTGTAATCCATCCAAAGAATCCGAATAAACAAGAAAAAGAAATTATATAGCAACATTATTGCAGATGAATGAATTACCTACGAACCTCGTTTTTATCTTTCACTAGAAGCATCCAACGCTGTTCCCTCTCTTTCCAAGCTCGCCGACGCCGCCTCTGCACCTTGTAGTACATCACCACTGCCGCCACCACCAAAGAAGTAACTGTCGCAGACGACCAAAACCCACTTCCACGAACCACAGAACAAGACCGAACTCTGCTTGCAACCCACAGAACTCCTGACCTCACCATCTCCAACCGCAATTGAATAAACCGGTTCACAGCCTTGCCATTCCCGGGCACTTCTCCATCTGCCACATTAGATTCTGCAGCTGAAGCATCTTGGCCAAGAGTGTCATCGGTGGTACTACTGTCTTCTTCTGTTGGTTGTGGTGGTGGGATTGACAGGCCTTCATGGCTTCTTGGAGGAAAGACAGAAACGGTGTCATCTTTATCCACAACCAATTCCCATTCTGTTTCTTGGGAAGCTTCCATGTCCGTGAGTACTGTATTTGGGGGTTCTTTACACAGGAAGTTTCTGATTATTAAGCGAGTGTTGTGAAGTTGCTGTGGATAACTGGTTTTTTCCTGGTGCCGGGGGAGGACAATTATTGGGTGCGGGCTGTTCTCATAGAATGGAGTGTAAATACGGAGCGTGTTGGATCGTTTTAATGAATATCACATTTTGATTTTGATTCAACGGTGCGATGCAATTCAGGTAGTGAGACTTAGGATATAATGTCACACACTAGAATTGTAGATCCATAAATATTTACGCAAATTTCGTTAATGGATAAGGATTTTTTAACAGAAGCCTTTCAATACAACATTTATCTTTTTTATTTATCTTTTTTTTCTAACTAGTTCTGTAGTTCATGACTTCGTTCTATTATCTTTCATTAAAAAAATTATTATCTAACAAAAAATTGAAGTTTTTCCATTTTCTTAGACTCATTTAGTTAATAAAAGAGTAATTTGTATTCTACCGAAACACTCAATGATTAACCACGAGCTAGTGAAGTAATAGAGATTTCACTTATAAATAGAGGGCTCGAGTTATTTGTCAGGTTTTTTTGAGTTAAACTTGAATATCTAAAAACTAAGTGGTATTAAAAAAAAATCTTCCTTCTTAAATATAATTCTTCAATCAACGAGGTTTACTCCCCCCCTTTTCAATTTGATAAATATCATTTTTATTTTAGATGTCTTTAAAATATAGTTATATTTTTCTTTTTTTTTATATTTATTATTAATAAAATTATAAATTTGTCTTTATTTATTTATTTTTAATTAATTCATTAATTACCAGAATATTTAGTCAAATAATATAAATAGAAAATGTTATGAAATTCAATGAATTTAACTACAAAACCTATTATATCTTAATTCTAGTAAAAAATAGTTGATGTCTATCAAATTGAGACTAAAGAAGTATTATTATTGGAGTCAATTCTAACCTTAAGAAATCGAGTGGTGGGAGCAAATAAAATGAAATAAAAAAATATAGTTTTTCAAGGATTTTGAAAATAGTAGAATTTACAATCGACTAATCTATAGTTGTGATTTAATTGGCAACAAATTAAATGTGTAAAAAGAGTTATCAAATTCGATTCTACTAAGATTGTTTTCGGGGGAAGAAAAGGGACTAGGGGAGAGCTAATCAATAATGGAATTAGAACTCAATAAAGAAAAGGGCAGTAGATAGATTCATCCTTTATTTTGTGGCACTTGATATTTTTTTTTAGTACAAAGGATCCCCTAAGCCCTAAGGAGGATTTTACCTAATCTACCCTTATAACCCCCCCTTTTAGACACGTGGCAGGCAGTTTCACGACGACGCCTTTCGCTCCAAAAACTTGACTGTTAGTTAACAGACCCACCGGCTAAAACCTGTTGACCGCCTGAAACAAAACGCATTATCTCCAAAATGCCCCCTCCTTCCGCTACAATAAAAACCATTTCCCACCGCTGCCAATCCTTTTCAAAACAAAAATTTGCCCACTCCGAATCCAGATTTGACGTAATTGTCGCTCTGTAATTACCAGTGGACACTACCTTCTCGAAGAAACAACGTGCGCGGTGCGCTATCGCAGGGCAGTTTCGGTAATTAAATTAAACTAGAAGCTCCAACAAGCAAGCTTCTTCCTCATTAACTCCAGAAAACTCCCGTTCTAAAATTTGTATCTGATGAAAACAACAAACAGAGCTTCTGTAGTTCATCGCTTTCGTCAAGGTTAATTCGGTGTTGAATGGTTGATGCAGTTTAGGAGTTGAGATTGCTGCAGCGAAATGCTTGTGTCTGCACTTTTAACGTCGTTGGGGATAAATTCGGCCCTCTGTGTTCTGTTCGTTGCATTGTATTCTATACTGAAGAAACAGCCGAGTAATTATGAAGTCTATATACCGCGTTTACTGGCTGAAGGGAACTCCAAACGGAGAAGTCGTTTCAACCTGGAAAGGCTGATTCCTTCTACGGGATGGGTGACCAGGGCGTGGAAGCTGACGGAGGACGAGTTGCTGGAATCTTCGGGCTTGGACGCCGTCGTTTTCATGCGAATCATAACATTCTGGTAATTAAGAGTCTAATTGAAGCTTTGAATTGATGTTGCATTGCTTGTCTTCATTGATTTGAGTAGGTTTTGGTGCTGAACATTCTTTGGTTTGATTTGAAGTCTACGATTTTTTTACTCTGAATAATGCAGTTTGAAAGTATTTGCATTCGCCGGAGTAATAGGGATCTTTATTCTTCTTCCAGTGAACTGCAAGGGAACTAAGCTTCACGAAATTGACTTTACTGATTTGTCCAATAACTCCTTGGATGTGTTTACTATCTCCAACGTCGAAAGCGGCTCAAAGATGTAATTTCGTCTTCCTTAGCTGATGATTATCTCATTGTGCAATCCTATTTTTGATTGGTTTTTCTCAGAATATCATTAGTTCTTTTGTTTTCTCGCTTGAGATTTAGGCATACCTAAAATGGGATATGATTTCCTAGTTTTGTGAAAGTTTATGTGATTTAGTAAAAAAAAAAAAAGGCCTCAAGTTTGTCAACTGGTTCTTTGAGGAAATCAGATTGAGGTGATGTTTCATACTTTGCATTAGCGTATTTGGGAGTAGCTCACCGATTTTCTAGATATAGATGAATTAACTCATACTCTTGTGGTTGAGAGGTTCAAATGCTAACAACTGACGATTTTCTCTTCGTTTTTTTTTTGCTGTTTTGGCAGCTTATGGATTCACTTCTCTGCTGTCTATGCTGTCACTATTTTTGTCTGCTGTTTGCTTTATTATGTAAGTGAAATCTCCACGCCATTTCAGCTCATGTTGTTTCTTCTTTTGCCAATTTGAAGAGCAAAAGCTTTTTTTCCAAATTCTTGAGAGTGTTAGAAGGATGAATGCTCTGCTTACCTTTTTTGTTAGAATCAATGTTGTTAAAGAAGTACAAGAACACAACTGCTGTAAGCTCAATGTATTTTTGTATTCTGGCTGTAGTTTTGAATGAATGCTATTGTGAAAAGGGAAATTTGTTTGAGATGCAGTTCTTTTACTACAGTACAGATAAATTGTTTGACAATGAAGCCACGACTTGATATGAAAGGATGATGAATGATATTTGATTCTGCAGGAATATAGATACGTATCTTCGAAAAGGATTTCTTATTTCCTTTCGTCCAAACCTCAGGCACATCAGTTCACTATTTTAGTTCGAAGTATTCCTGTTTCACCTGGAAGTAATGTCAGTGAAAGTGTTGAGAAGTTCTTCACAGAGTATTACCCCACTACATATTTGTCACATATTGTTATTCTGAGGACTAGCAAAATCAGGGGCCTAATTGTAAGCAATATTCTTACTCATCATTGTTATCCTTGTGTGTGTGTGGGTGTGCATTTATGGTGTACGATGGCCATAAAATTTTGAATGCCACATTTTTTTGTTTTGAATAGGTCATGGTATTGGTTTCTAATTAAGCGTATACTATGGTATAGATATAGAATTGAAAATTTAGGATCTAATTTATGTAGCTGATCAAGAAAATCAATGAACCATAGAATAAAAAGCTTTTCCATAATTAATGTTCATATTTTCTCCTCCCTGCTTCTTTTTTTTCTTGGGTGCAGAATGAAGCAAAGAAAATGTACAAAAGGATTATTCATTTACAATCTGAACCTTCTGAGCATAAGTATAAGCGTGTTGGATTATTTGGACAAAAGGTTGATCTTGTGGATCATTATGAGAAAAAGTTAGAAGATATAGAGCAGAATCTGAGATTGGAACAGTCAGAGGCATCAATGGCAGAAGTAAGCTGCTCATTACACTTTTAGCATTCAAATAACTTTATTTCCTTCATTTTA
>CAODLS012448443.1:0-13625 GCA_948243855.1 Flueggea neowawraea | reverse complement strand
GTGGTGGGGCAAATCTCAACTAATGACGATGGTGGGACAAACCTCATGAGTTGAGTCTAGGAAAATCCCACATCTGCAGGTTAAGTATAGGCGAATGTCACACCGATAAGATATGATTTTGAAAATAATACTATTATTATTATGATGCTTACAAGGAAAATTTTTGATTATGAGGTTTTGACAAGAACTACAAAGGTTTGAAAGGATTTTTGACGTTGATTCTGGATTTTTGGAATAACCTTAAAAATGTTTTAGTTTGAAAATTATGATATGATAAAACGTTTTCTGAAACGTTTTGTTTGTTATTGAAAACACATTAGCTTTGATAAGCTTTGAAGAAATTTTGGAAAGATTTTAGAAATACTCAAGAATGATTTCGTGTATGTTGTTTGCTTTGATTGCGAACGATTTTGAAATAATTTTCGAAAGGCTATTAAGGTATAGCGTGTATATATATGTATATGTTGACTATATTTGTATGTGGTATTTTTGAACTATTTTTAAAACAGTCTTTGTGAGACACATATGAGGCAATTTGGATTGCTTTCCCTCACTGGGTTGACCCCCTTTCTTTGTTTTGTTTTGTCTCCTGTTTATTATCATCTTGCAGGTGACTATGGTGGATTATGATCGTTGGCATTTGATGCAGAGTGAGATATCCTGACGTTGCGGTCAACGCCCTTTTGATCGGGCCCCGTTGGTATGATTAATAGAGGCTCCATACCGGATTTCCTGTGAGATTGATTTTAGTTTTTGTTATTGTTGTTGGTACTTCAAATGTTTAATTTGAAATTATTTTTGCACAAATTTATATCATGTTTTGTTTTAATAAATGATGTTTAAACCTTTAATTGATTTTATTTTATTAAATATGCTATTAGGTAATAGTTCTGTATATGGAGGTTTTTGCAAGATGAGCCGGGCTCCCATAGACGGTTCACCTTGTGCATCGGTCATGGTCCCGGGAATGTGCCGTGACAATCATGATGAAGACCGTAAGCATGACCGTTACTCCATCATGGCCTAGTGTCACAATCAACATTTATTTTTATTGATTTATGTTTTATCTTGTAAATATGTTAGCTTAGTTTTCTTGTTAGAGTATTAGAGATGTAAACCTTGTATTAATATTGCTTTAATGAATGACTATTATGGGATATGTGTTTTTAATATTATATCTATTGTTGATTGTGCTTTTATTGTTATGTCTGTTGTTGGTGATGATTTTACGCTTGTTTTACATTGAATGATGTTGTGCTTAGCTGCTACAATATTGTTTTTCACAAGTCCAAGTGGATCGAAAGATGAAACTTGGGTTAGGTTTATAATTATAAAACTTGTAGTGTATTATAGTAGAAATACTTGGTGCCTCCAAGGTGTTTGATGAAATTCTCTAATGAATCTAATGGGTCTAGTTTGGTTAGGTGAGACCGAAATGACCCTTCTAGGAAGCGTAGGTACAACTTGAGTGATCTTGAGAGAGGTCTTGAGCGATTTATGTGGAGAGAACACCCACTACCATTTTGTAAAATCAAAATTCATTCATTAGGCAACTAGATCCTTAGTTTTATCTCGAAAACCCTAATGTTTTCTTATTATTGAGTTCTTGTTTTAAATTTCTTGCTTGCTTTTATTTACAAAAACCAAAAAACAACAATTTTGATGTTTTTATTTATTTTTACTTTATTTTTTAATCACAATTAGACAATTTCCTGTAGATAGGATACTCTAAGATACTCCTAAAGTTTTTATTACTATGATTGACTCTCGTGCACTTGCGAGACGCCGATCAACGACTGGAGATGCCACGCATTTCCGGTTTGTGTGAAAAGCAAACATTGGTGCTATAGGTACAAAATCTAGCATAGTTTGCCTTTTAGGTTTTCTCCACATAGAAATAGAAAGAGACCCGATATCATCTATCTCTATCTTTTATTATTTAATTATTACTAGTCATAGTAAAACCACAACATACAAAATTTCCCAACAGGCTCTTAGTTTCATATACTACCAAAGAAGACAGTACGCAACGTGGATCATGGGCAAAAAGCAGCAATTAATAAGAAAAAATACCAATTTTGCATGACTTACCGTTGAAGCTACTTAGGTTTAACTCACAATTAGTCCATGTCTATTACACCATCTTTAAATGCTCCTTTAGTAGATGGGACAGTTCTTATGTTTTGCTTAATGCTTACATGTACGATAATCAGCTTGAAATTGGTGGCTAAACGTTCAAATGGAAAAGAAAAATTGGTGAAATAGCGATTGATTTCAAATGCAAATTTACCAAACAAAGGACTGTTTTGATAGTGCAAAATCCCTTTCAAAAGCTCAGAGTCAATACTAGCGAAATGAGGCAAAGTCTTCCTACCAATCCGGCGGTAGATGAGATGTCGACGGCTCTTATTCGAAGTTTTGGCTCATCATGCTTTTACTTTCTCCTTTTCCTTTTTAGCAGAATTTAACAACTATTTATATAATTTTCTTTATTTCAATAAAATAAACTTATCAAAAACATAAATACAATTTCATGCATGATATGTATTCCCGATTATAGCAGTGTGGTGTTACGTTAACCTCTTTTTTTTTTTCTATCTATTTGTTGGAGGCTTATTAATATTTTTATCTACAGTAATACTTGTATTTTTATCCCCATTTTGAAATTTTACAAATTTACACTTATCTTGAACATTAATTTGTTTGCAATATATTACCTGAAGGTAACAAAAGGTATACATAAAACATACAATTAACGAAAACAACCAAAGATCGATATCTTACCTCGATTTCCAACAAGCACAGCAGAAAACATGATCTATGCAAGTATCTTTAGTTGAACTACATATGAAAACAACTAATAATACACAGTCTAAGAGCTTTAGCGAGATCGGGATTAATTAGCAAACATTTGCTAACTTTCTTCTTGATTTAGAAAGCTGTGAGAGTGAGTGAAGAAATGAGAGCATTTTTTCTAGAGGAAAAATAACCGAAACCCACTTTTCTTTCTTTTCCTTCTCTTTTATATTTTCCTTTTTTTCTTTACTTTTCTTTTTCTTTTCTCTTCTTCTTATCTCAACATTTATTAGCATTCCTCCAAAAAATGACCAATCTTAAATTCTCTAGAATTCTCTTTAATTAGGCTATTAATAGACTTTAATTGGTTGGGCTCCAATTAAGCCTAACAACCCCAATGGCCCGGCCCAATTAGTCGGCCTATCCATTAATCCGATAATTAACGGACTCGAGTTCCACCCATTAGCGCTATAGACAAACCTTGTTTTCCAACATTACCATTATGATTCTACTAAATTTACTGTTGAATACTTAATAGCGTAACATTGCGTTAGCACTAACAATACCAATGAAACAAATTGACACACATATATAAGTACAGTTGTACATGTAACATACATTTGTACGTACATGAACGTATGTGCAAAGAATATGAACATATCAAATTTTTATTTTGATGCATAATAAAATGAGAAAAATTATAAAATGAGAAATTGTAGAATAATAGGGACTGTTTAGTTTAGCAAATTTTCATTGCTTTTTAGAAAATTAAAAAATTGAGATAAAAAAATAAAAAATTATTAAAATTTTTTAATTAATAAACATATTTTTTAAATTTTTTTAATTTTCAAAAAATAAAAAAACAGAAAAATGAAAACGGTTTTTTAAATTAAACATAGCCATAATTGTGTTTGAAGAAAATTCCTTAGATGGGTCCCAAACCTAGATTCTTCGTTCATCCAAACAAAAAGGTAAGGAAGGTAGCTTGTTGAAGCAGTTGAACTAATATGTCCAAAAAACCTACACCAAACATATCCAACTCAACACTTCAAAACCCACGTCTCTCCTATCTCAATTTTCATACTCACCTACATTTAACCAAACCATATGGCCACCACCACTACCACAACAGATGACTTCACCTTCCCCACTTTCACTGACACATTCTCCATCTCCGCCATCGATTCGCCGCCTCTCTGGCACCTCTCTCCTGACCACCACCATGCCCTCCACACCCAAGAAGCTGAAGATGAAGAAAGTGATGATGATGATCAAGAAGAAGACTACAAGGATTGCTTTGCTACAATACCGAGTCTTTCATTATCATGTGATGATCAAGAGAAGTTGGTGAATAGTGAAAACGAAGATGATGAAGAGGAGAAGATGGACATGTTATGGGAGGATTTCAATGAAGAATTAATGATGAGGAGCTATAGTTCAAGAATGGAGATGGTGAATATTGGTTGTGTTCAAGCATTGCGAATGTCATCCAACAAAACTACTGGTGCCATGGTTGCTCCACCAAGGAAGCAATCTGCTGGCTTTTTGGTGCTAATGAAGGTCTTGAGGAAGCTTTCCTTGATTCATCACAACTCTCATAGGTCAGTGAAAAATCATAACTCTCGCAGGCCCTGTTGAAAGAACCTAATTAACTGTGGATTAATTATATAACTGGTTTGTACATATAGTGAATTTTTTTCTATGGTGAAATACTTCTTTTTTATTCTTAATTTTATTAGTTAGTTCAAGTCCTGTCCAATTGGTTTTAAAAAGAAATTCTGTCCAATTGTAGTGTGCCATGTCATTACATGGAAGGTTGTCTTGCAATGCAAGTGAGGGCTACAAATAACATTATTTTTATGTATAAATGGGAAAATAAAACTGCATGTTGAATTGCAGTGTTTGTTGTATGTATATGAGAAATATACTAGGAGTGACATGCTCCTAGTACGAAAATTTACATTGTAGCAAAATTTGTGGTTCATTGGGAAAATTTACACATGTTTAGTATGAAAACTTTATAGTTTCTCCACCTTCCTTTCTCAATTAATCATTCCGGACAATTTTGATTCAACCAAAAAAAAAATCATGCTGGAGCATTTCTAATAATACACTTTCTTTCTTAAAAAAAGTTAAAATAAATAGCATAACTTTTTCCTCTCGAATACTGCAGAGATTCTTGGCAGGGATGAGCTTCTTAGTGCTTTATGCCATATACAGCATCACATATTCTAGTTCCACAAAAATTTGAATCCAAATAATTGCTTGATTAAATGTCTAAACCCTCATCCACTCTGACCAATATACTTGGTCTCTAATAATACACGTTAAAGGACTTGTTTGGATTGCTAAACTGAGATTTTTTTTTCCTTTTCGACTTCTAAAATCTTAACACTCGAAAGTCTTCTTTGGTGTCACTGTTGGATAATTTTGATTGACTTACATTTTTAGTTATACATTAATGATAATTGTAGGGGCTTCTACACAATTCTTTTAAAAACAAAAAATAATTACTTTTTTTTCTAGAAATTACAACATTACAATCTGACTGAAAAGATTTCACGTGCATCAATAAAAATAAGTAAATTAAAGGGAGAATTACAAAAAAAAAAGAAAACCATTAAAATCCATAAATAAATAATATTCAAAATCATTTCACAAATGAACACATGCTAAAATAGTATTTTCAGAAATGTTTCGATTTGATTATTTTTTGAACGCGTGTTGACCACACGCAAAAAACCTTTGATCAGGCGCAATAAGTACAAAACGAGCACAAAATGAGTACAATACTAATAAATGTATACAAAACTAAGTACAAATGAAACACTTTGACCACACGCCAAAAAATTTGTCACGCTTTGAGCAGGCATGAATAGTACATGAGCACAAAACGAATATAATACAAACAAATGCATACAAAATAAGTAAAAAAATGAGTACTAAGACAAAAAAAATAGAAGTACAACTTGAGTACAAGGCAAAATAATTTAAAAAACCATTTTAATTTTTTATTATTCTGTAAATTACGAGTACAATACCAACAAATGCTTACACAAAATAGCACAAAAAATGAGTATGAGACAGTAAAAGTTAAAAAACTATTTTTATTTTGTTATATTATTTGGTAAAATCATGATTATAAAACAAGCACAATATGAACAAGTGATTACAGAACGTGTACAAAAATGAGTACAAACCAATGAAATTGAAAACAGTTCATACAAATTCAATATTTAAATTTTTTTGTAATAATTGATAAGCTGAAATTTTACATTTAGGTGCTATTTTGTAATTTTCCAAACTAAGAAGGACTAAAGATATAACTTTCCATATTTGGAGTTGCGGCTAGGTTTCCAAACCCTAGCTGCTGCCCTTTGGCAATGCTACGACCATTATGACTGAAGCGGCGATGGTGAGACAAATTTTGATTCTCTTTCTTTCTCTACCTCCTAATCGTCGTGCCTCTCTCTCTCTCTCTCTCCTTCTCCTCATTCTCCGTTGCCATGCGGTCTTTGTCTGTCCACATCCCGAATCTCTGTCATGTGAGCTCTCTTTCTCCTCGTCATGAATTGTCGTCAAGTGGTCTCTCTCTCTCACCACACTGCCGCGCTTTCTCTCTACCTTTCGTTTGTCACTCACTGATAGATGAAAGAAGATGAAGCAATCCTAATTTAAGTTGGCACATTTCTAAAATTTTAATTCAATTGTTCTATTAGCGAAAACATAATTCTTCGAGTTCTAAAATAGAAATTATAATTACAAAAAAGCTAGGCAGTGTATTTTCCTTTAAATTATATTCATGTGGCTCTAGAATGAGGTGTTTTCTTTTTTATAAAAGGATGGAGGTTAAGGAATCAGTGGTGCACCATAGCATTCCAATTAGATTGTCACCCTATTAGCACCTACATCACCTTTCCCAGTTCCAAATATTATTAATAGAAAAAGAAAATCCATACAATAAAGTTCACATACAAACTAGGAGGCTACATAAAGCAATAGCACACCTTCCAAGAGAAATCATCATAGACTAAAATATTACAAAAATCTGAAGAACTAGTCCACCAATGAACACCTGAATTGTTGGCACCATGAGAAGCAAGTGCATCAGCCACCTTGTTACCTTCTTTGTAAATATGGGATGCAACAAAAGACATACGTGAAAGATGGCATAAGCATTCGTCCCACTCTAGCCGAGAGCACTAAGGCACATCCGTAGCTCTTGTCGTTAGAAGATGAACGATAAATGTTGAATCACCTCAAGCCATAAATTGTTCCATCCACTTTCTGCATCCTTTTTGATGGAAAACATAGCATCTTTTAGTTCAACAACAAAGGCAAAAGTCTCACCTGTGGAAAATGCGAAAGCTCTCTTGGAAAAGCCTCTGGTGTTACAAAAAATCCCACCTACACCTGAAGGACCCGATGCACCAAAAGCATAGTCATCCATGTTAACTTTGATCCAGTTGACAGGAGGAGGCTGCTACATCACAAGAATGATCTTGGGGCCCTTCCTAGGAATGACAACAATTCTGAAATTCTGAAAAAATTGTAACTCATCCTGATTACCATTCATAAAGCCAATCTTGAAAACCTCAGCTTCCTTGATACACTTCCACAATTGGTTGTTCATTGAAAATAGCATTATTTCATATTGTCCAAAGAATCCAAATAGTACTTACAATTGCAACATTCCATAGGGCCTTTAATTGCGAACTCAACTGAGCCGATATGGCCGCCAAGATTAAAGAACGAATATCTCCATTATATCGCACCCAAATTCCAGAAAGAATGAGGTGGTTACTAATATGGGAAAATCACACTTTTATTAGAAGAATAAATGTTGAATTTGACAAATAGTCTAGCCCAAACACATTTCCTCAAATGGAAACATGCTTGAAACTTCTCTTGAAAATACCAAATTTATAAATAGGAGAGAAATGTGATATTTTCGCGAGAAATTACGATATTTTCGGGAGAAATTGATTTTTTCGCAAAAACAATTTCTTGCCAAAAAAATATCTGTTTTTTCAAAAGGTCTTTAAACATCTTCAAAAGTCTTTAAAGGTCTACAATGGTCTGCAAAAGTCTACAGAAGTGTTCAAACGGGAGTTCACAATTTTTTTTTTATAAAAAAATTGATTTAATAAATTTTCAGTGAATATTTTTTTTTAAATTAAGCTATTTTTTTTGCTATATATATGTATTCAGTATATACGATATTTATAAATTTTAATTCATTTAATAGTAATTAATTTTGTGTACATAAGTGTATAAAGGTCTAAAAAAGGTCTGCAAAAAGGTTTTCAAAGCTCTACAAAAAGTCTTCAAAAGATCTACAAAAGGTTTACTATTGTCTACAATAGTCTTCAAAAGTCTATAAAAGGTATGCGTAATATAAATTTTAGGCATCTGCCGCCGCCAACACCAGGTCAATCTTCGCCACCACCAACACTAAAACAAACTTCGCTGCCGATTACTCTAAAACCAATTCAAATCAAATGTAATGCATTTTTTATTTAATAGTATAACAATAATAGCAAACAATTTTACAAACAATTAACACTATTGCAATCAATAAGGGAGTAATAGCATAATTTTCAAAGAACGGAATTCGGCTAGGGTTCCAAGTTTGCCGCCACTGTTGCAACTTCAACTTCACGCTGTTGAACCACCGGATTGCATCATCCATCACAAACTTGAAGCCCCTTACCTTATCTGCCTCCTCTAACCAGGCCATCACTACTAAACAGAAATGCCACGGTCTCAAACGAACCTCCTTCTCATCATTGCAATTTTGCATCTCCGCCGCCATCTCGTCTTCTCATCGCTTTTCTTGTCGCTTGACTTTGCACCGCCACCTTGTTCTTTCATTGTCTTCATCATCCACGACATCACGCCACCTCGCATGGACTTTCTCGTGGTCATGCGCTTGTCGTCCAAACTGCAGTCAACCTTGTCCTTGCATCGTCTTTGTCGTCTCACAAAGGAAGAATAGAAATTGCGACAGAGAAGGAATGAAACAGGAGAGAGGGATAGAGAAGAGAAATGAAGCATTTAGGGTTTGTCGATAAGAGAAGAACGAAAGAAAAGAGAGGCAAAAAAGGATAGGTTGAGCACAGAGAGAGAGAGAGAGAGAAGGATGGGAGAAAATGAGACAAAAACGAGAGTGTGAAAGATGGGAGGAGCAGAGAGAAACGATGAGAGAGAAAAAAAATTAGAAAATGTTGCAAGAAATTGGCTTTTATATGACTAAATTTGGCATTTTTAAGAATCAGAATTGACAAAGATGGTATACATCAAACTTGAACTTCAAAATGTGTCATTCGAGTAATTAGTAAATTATGGGTGACTTTTGTCGAACTATAAATTTTAATTATGCCATTAAGCAAAATTATCTCTACTAATAAAGGCGGGCATTTTAGATGGAAAAATCACACTTTTTATAATAAAATAAATATTGATTTTGAAAAAATGTTTTTCAAAAATACTAATTTTGAAAAATGCTACAAAAAACAAACTGATTTGACAAATGGCATATTCGCGAGAAATCGCTATATTTTTGTGAGAAATTAATTTTTCGTGATTAAATAAATTCCAATTAAAAAATATATGATTTTCTAGAGGTCTTTAGAAGGTCTCCAGAAGGTCTTCAAATGTCATAAATTTTTTTATAAGAATTTAATTTAATAAATTTTTGGTGTAATTTTTTTGTTTAAATTAAACTAAATTATTTGCGTATATATATTTGATGTACATGGTATTTACAAATTTTAATTTATTTAATAGTAATTAATTTGATCTACAAAAGTGTATTCAAAGTTATAAAAACTATACAAAAGGTCTTCAGAAAAAGGTCTTCGAAGGTCTTCAAAAGTATACAAAATTTTTTCAAAGGTCTTAAGAGGTCTTCAAAAGGTCTTCAAAAGTATACAAAAGTTTTTCAAAGGTCTTAAGAAGTCTTCAAAAGGTCTTCAAAAGTATACAAAAAGTTTTCAAAGGTTTTTAAAAGGTCTTCAAAAAGTCTTCGAAGGTCTTCAAAAGACCTTTAGAAGGTGTTCGAAGATCTTCAAAAGGTCTTCAAAAGATGTACAAAAAGTCTTCAGAGGTCTTCAAAAGGTCTCTAAAGGTCTTCAAAAGCTAAGAAGGTCTTCAGAGGTCTTCAAATGTCTTCAAAAGGTCTTCAAAAAGTCTTTAAAAGGTCTGTACAACATCAACTTTAGATTTTCGCCACCACCAACACCAAATCGATCTCCACCACCATCAATAATAAAAAAACAAGCGTCTAGGGTTTGCCCCGCTACTTTCACCACCACAAAACTCAACAAAATCAACCAAACTTAACAAAATCATTGATCGAGTCTATCGTAAGTGCACGATAGTTGATGTAGTAATAAAACCCTTGGAGTATTCATCGAGTGTCGAATCCATAGAAAACGTGTACTTGTTAATGATCGAAAAGCAAAGGAAAGCAATAAAATCTGGAAATTGAGTTGTAAAAGGTTTGGTTTTAAAAACATTAAATGAAAATCACAAAACAAACAAAAGTGTTTGGAACATCGAGAAGTAAACAAAGACTCCTATTTACTAAATCAATGAAATGGGTTTTTGAGATTGAGTGTTCTTTCCACATGACTTACTCAAGCCCTCTCTCAAGGTCACTCGAGTCGTACCTACGCTTCCTAGTTGGGTTCTCTCAATCACAGCTAGCCAAACTAGGCCTATTAAGTCTTTTAAGGAATTTCATCAAACACCTCACATGCATAGAATATGTCTATCCTAAATCATGCAAGTTTAATACTTGTGGAACTCACCTAGCCTTCATCTTTTGATTCATCAACTAGGTTTATTAAAACTACCATCAAGAAGATCAAACTCAACAATAGTCAATTAAAACAAGCCATTAAATCAAATCCAAGGGCATTCAGCAAAATAGAGAACATAAAACATAATACCCATAAATCAAACTTCAAATATTGAACATAAAACACAAGGCTCATTCATAAATGTAGTAAGTATTCATAAAAACTTACAACTCAACATCCAAATCAGAATCCTCGACTACCATTGTTTAAATAAAATAAAAATAAACACTAAACTCTAGAAGAAAAACACAACACCAACAATAAAAAGAGAAATGGAAAATAAAAGATGAGAGGGTTTCCTTTCTATGGCCATAGGTCTCTTCAAAGAACCCCATTTGTTCATCTTCTTAAATCCTTTTCTCTCTTCTCAAGCTTTTGTGGTGAAGTGTGGCTACACAAAAGATGCACAAAATGGTGTGGAAGAGGTGTATTTATACCTCTCTTGGTCCGCACAAATCCTAAAAACAATCTCCCAAAAATTCCTTTGACATATGCCTTGATCCCCAATCGTTTTGTCACTTTCCACCACATTTTCTCTTCCTTTAGGATGCATAGTCATGGCCATGGTTAGCACCATGACTGTGGTTCACTATTGCCCTGAAATCAAGTTGTGCAAATTTTGGCCAGTAGGAGGCCATGGTCATGGCCTAGGGTGTGGCGACGAACATTTCTCCCTTTGAGCTAATTTTTCTCGCACTTTCTTCCATTGATCTTGTAACTTGAAAATAATATTTTTCATTTCTTTTTTATCCACATTCTATGCATTCACATCCACCCTACACAATACATGAAAATCATATAAATTTGTGGACACTTAAGTATACTTAAGGCCAAAATGTCATCAATTTATGCTTGAATTACTATGTAAATTTATCATACATCAAACTCTCCCACACTTACTTATTTGCTTGTCCTCAAGCAAACCAAACCTAACCCAGGAAAAGAATACAATTTGAATCAATCAAGCTAAATGATTTTTGTACTATGCGAGTATGCAAGTAACATGATTAAGAGGGCAATGAATTGTCATTCATCAAATATAAGAAACAAACTTAAGCGTCCTAAGTGACAATAATCAAGAATTTGTATACCAAATTCCTTAGTTTATTGGCATCTCTAAGGCTTGCCTCACATATTGCTAAGTTAAAATGATATTTTCCTATTTTTGAGCAAACAATGGCATCATTCATTCATTTTTTTACTCTTAAGTGCTTTCTTTCATATTTTTCTTTCATCGCATTTTATTTTTAATTTCTTCCTTTTAATTTAGGTGCTACAAATAAGTTAGCGACTTAAGAGTCCATGTGTTTTCACTTATTATTATCCCCCGAGAATACTTATCATTTCCACCTCGGAGCTTGGAACCCATATACTTATCCTTATTTAGATTCACCCTAAAAAAGAGAAGCATAACCTTTTTCAAATATTCAATTCAAGCACTTTTCTTTTTTAATAGATGTAAAGTCTACTCAAACATTTTTCAAATACAAACAGCCAACTTAGCAACAAGCTTATAAGCCACTTATGTCACCACAAAAACTAAGGTTCGACAAACAAATTCTTGACCTTACAACTTAAATTTCCTCAATAAGTTCAAATAACTAACAAATGACATTTATTCTCCAATTGATCATGTTAAGCATAATACACACTACAATATTCTCTCAACAAAATTCAATTCAAACTTTATTCTTGTCAATCTTGATGCATTCTAAACAAAATTCAAGCAAAAATTTCAAGCACTTTTAAGCAAAACTAACGCACAAGCAAAGACATATAGGCAACTAATACCCAAGCCATCGTAGCCCCTCCCCGACACTTAGTATGAACATTGTCGTCAATGTTAAAAAATATAAATTCGGATCAAACTAAATAAGAACAAAGAACATGAGGACAAGTTCAATAGCAACAATAAAGCATAAAGTAAAAGAATACGGTTTAGAAAACTTCTCTAATTGCCACTTGCTTGCCATTGCTTTGTCTTGAATGCATGACTCCATCATTAGGCATGAGACCAAAATGTTAGTGGGAACAATATATATATAAGCATGAAAAATTTGGCAGGAACCATGAATGAATGGAATAAAACACTCCTTCATAATTTTATTCAAAGCAAACAAAACAAGAAAATAAACAATATACATAGTTTATTTTCATTGCGGACTATGCATCGGGATACTCATATACAACTATTCCCATAGAGAACAAGTGGTTTGTGAATATAAAACATAAAATCGATAGCTCCATATGAACAAATATAAGAGATTATATATGAGCAACATCATGCATAAAAGGAAAGAAAAACAAGAGATCACAACTAATAACACTGGTCCCCGACAACGACACCAAAAAGTTGATCAAGTCTATTGCAAGTGCACGATAATCGATGTAGTAATAAAACCCTTAGTGTATTCCTTGGGTGTCGAATCCACAAAGAACGTGTACTAGTTAATGATCGAAAAACAAAGGAAAGCAATAAAATCTGAAAATTGAGTTGTAAAGGGTTTGGTTTTAAAAACATAAAATGAAAATCACAAAGCAAACAAAAGTGTTTGGAACATTGAGAAGTAAACAAAGACTCCTATTTACTAAATCAATGAAATGAGTTTTTGAGATTGGGTGTTGTGTCCATATGACTTACCCAAGGCCTCTCTCAAGGTCACTCTAGTCGTACCTATGCTTCCTAGGTGGGTTCTCTCTATCACACCTAGCCAAATTAGGCCCATTAAGTCATTTAAGAAATTTCATCGAACACCTCACATACATAGAATATGTCTATCATAAATCATGCAAGTTTAATATTTATGAACCTCACATAGTTTTCATCTCTCGATCTAGTCACTAGGTTTATCAAAATTACCATCAAGGTGATCAAGCTCAATAATAGTCGATTAAAACAAGCCATTAAATCAAATCTAAGGGCATTCATTCAAATAGAGAACATAAAGCATAATACCCATAAAT
>CAODLS012448276.1:0-18665 GCA_948243855.1 Flueggea neowawraea | reverse complement strand
GATACGAGCTGAAACTGTATCACTTGAGTAACAGGAAAAATGTCACTCGAGTAATCCATGTGCCATATCACTCGAGTAAGGCAGAGTCCAAGGTGCCACTCGAGTAATCAATGCATCCGATCACTCAACTAAACAAAAGGTGTCACTCGAGTAAATCATCAACCCAGAAAGCTGCAACGGGCAAAAATGCATTCCAACTGTCATATTCTCACCATCAACGATCATATTGATTGGAATGACTATAAATACATCAAGGAAGGGCAACAAAATGTAGATGATCATATGGATTCAAGTCCAAATCATTTTCATCATTCCTCTCACTCTAAAACACCAAATCAAGCTAGATATCAAGATTCAAGCATCAATTTCATACAACCAAACTCTAGCATAGAGCCTTCATTTTTTGCAAACGTTTTGTAAACACTTTGAGAGTGAGAAAGGTTTGTTGTGAACCTATGAAAAACAACATTGTAATGAATTTAGAGGTGTGAGTCGAAATCAACCTTGTAGGCTTTAGAGGGATGAACCGTAATCAATCTTGTAGGTTTTAGAAGGGTTAGCCGTAATCAATCTTGTTGGCTTTAGAGGTGTGAGATGCAATCAACCTTGTTGGCTTTAGAGGTGTGAGCCGTAATCAACCTTGATGTAAGGCTTTGTTGGATTGAGCCGGAATCAATCTTCGAGATAGTGGAAATCCTAAGTGATACTTAGGTAGTGGATGTAGGCATGGTTGACCGAACCACTATAAATTGTGGTGTTATTTTCTCTCTTACTTCAAATCACTTCCGCTCTCCAAACTCAACCAAGGCATCCCCATAAAAATTATCCAACAAATGTCCTTTTCCTTTAGCCTTTTTGTTTGACGATGTCTTCTAGAAGGATCACAGTAAGTGGATATGGATACGAAGATGAAGGTGTAAGATTTGAGAATAATGTATGCTCATGTGGCAGGAAAATAATAGTGAAAATTGCAAAACGGTTAACAACAAAGGGAGGTTGTATTATCTTTGTGATAGGGGCGTTTGTGGTAGTTTTCTATAGTGGGCAAAACCTAACAGTCATGTTTTTCTTTAAGTTACATATGAACTTGGGTTTCAGATGAAATTTGGCATGTCAGAAGAGAAATGATGCAAATGATGAAGAAGCTGGAGAAGGAAGTGATCAATTTGAAGAATGTGGCTCAGATTTGTGTTGTATTGTTGTGTGTTGTGTTATTTGTTGCTGTGGAAAAATTAGGGTAGATTTAGGTTTTGGGTTTGAGATTTGTGTACTATAATGTGTTTTTGTGTGTACTTTGATGCTCTTCGTTAAATGGAAACACCCCTTTGTCACTATCTCTTCGCTCATGTTGTGATGCTGAAAGGAGAATTTTAGTGTAATACAATGGAATGTCATGATTAGATAATCAATTTAGCGGTCCCTAAGTTTTGGAATTAATTATCAGTTTTGAATCCTGTGATTTAACATTTTATCATTATCAATTCATTGTCACCTGTATCACACAGACATGAATTTCCTTAGCAAACATTTTAAAGTACATTTAGTTTTTAGATATTATTTTGTAAAAAGAAACAGAGGCGAGAAAAGATAAGAAGAGAAAGACGTGAGAAAAGATGGGGAGAGAAGATCGAGAAGTGACGAAGAAGGAAGGAAAAGATGGAAAAAGAGGGCGGTGGTGGCAACAGATGAAAAAAATAAAGAATGGAGGAGGAAGAAGAAACTATGGAAGAGAGAAGAGAGAGGAAGGAGAAGGGAGAGAAGAAAAAATTTAAAAAATAAATATGTGGTATTATAATAAGAGAAAAAAAGTTATATAGCAATATGTAATAGCTTTTTATGTTGTATTTGTGAAATGAGAAAAAAAATAAAGGCACGAGGTGTCATTACCTCAAATATATATCTCCAAAAAGGGCCCCAAAACAAAGACAAATAATGTGGTCCAACTGCAACATAAAAAAGCGTTAAAAGCAGTCAGAAAATCTGCACAAAGGTTCAAACAAAGCAAAATAATGTAGGCATGTGACATGGTTGAATTGTGAAGAACAATGCCCATTTGTTGGTGATTGGGACGAGCTTCCAACCCCACTTGGTGTAGCCAAACTTTCAGCGATGGTCCAACCTAATTTCAAGAAGAAACAATGTAAATTACACATGACATTCACGAGTATTGTGAAATGAAATTCGCATGTGGTTGCTTTTTCTACTTCTTCTTGTTTTGTTGGTGCAGTTGGTCCTTTGGTCTCCCTCTCTACTTTGTAGCATTTCCTCCTCCTGCTGTCACTTCCTTTGCGCTTCTATTCTTCATAGCCTTTTTTCCCTTGGATCTTTTCTTTGGAACACCTCCTTGAAAAAGTGATGGAAGAGGAGCAGCCAGGATGTGCTGATGCCACATTGATGTATGATGAGGAATTGACACGGATGTTGCAGTTTTCATTATTGTTTGACCGCTCTTACTAAGATGACGAAAGATTGCCGTGGAAATTTGACATCTCAAATTCTTACCAAACTTGAAGAGCGTAACAAAAATGAATTAGAAGCACTTAAAAGAGATTTATATTCTACAGAACCTGTTCTGTTGACCGCTCTTACTAAGATGACGAAAGATTGTCGTGGAAACTTGACATCTCAAGTTCTTACCAAACTTGAAGAGTGTGACAAAAATGAATTAGAAGCACTTAAAAGAGATTTATATTCTACATATGATGCTTCAATTTGATTGTCTTGAGAAATCCATAAACATTATGCTTCATTACTCTGTTTTGAAAGCACCAATTCGAAAAAAGAAAAACTGATTCAACAGTTGCTGTGTAATTTTTATGGCAACAGAAACCATTTTGGGTGCTTGATTATGGAAATTTGTATGTTCTGAGCAATAGATTGCTTTACGGATTTATAATCTCCATTGGAACAATGTGATAAAAAAAGATATAATTGTTTTTTCTTGCAAAAATGGATAAATTTAGAAAACCTATTGATAGGACTACCAAACAAGTTACTATCTTCTATCCTCCCAAACAACTTCATTGATTTGGGGATGAGATTGTAGTAACGTGATAGAAGGGTATGTGGTAAATGGCTCGTGTCGTTTGTCTGAAGAGTAGGGGTGTAAATGAGTTAAGCTGCTCGCGAGACGCTCAGAGCTCTGCTCGAGAAAAGATTGTTCAAGCTCGGCTCGTTACTAAATGAACCTACTTGCAAAATAAAAATTTATTAAATAAATTTTTGTTCACGAGCAGGCTCATTTATTAATGAGCCAAGCTTGAATAAACAAAAGCTCGGCTCGAACAGACTTGTGAACAGGCTTAAATATGTAGCTTGTGAACAGACTCAAATATATAGCTGGTAAATAGATCGTTTATGTGTTCGTGAACAAGCTCGATGATGTATGCTAAATTTGCATGATAAATCAAGCAAGAATTCATACATTTCTGTCCTACAAATGATGCTTTTATAGTAAAATTTATTTAATGTTTTTGATGTTTGTAAGATGATATAAGTTGGAGAAAATGAGTGAGAAAATGTGCAAAAATGGTTTGCAGTTGAAAGGCCCTAAGAAAACTCAAGAAACTATGAAGAAAATGATGAAAACAAGGTGAAAAGGGGTGTCACGGCAGTGGCGCAATGTGTCACTGCCGTGACAAACAAAACAAGGGCACATTTTGAAGACAGAAATTTGTCACTGTCGTGACACTGTGCAGTGCATGAAAATTCAAGTGACGCAAAAAGACGAAGTTGTGGGGACTAATAGGCAACTTTAGGATTTCTCTTGTAAGGTTTTGTGGCTTGCACAAGGGGCATAAAAACCCTCTTTTAGACATATTTTGGGGGACTTTTCATCTAGAAGTTAGGTTTTTATTTTGAAGAATAATTTGAGCTTCAAAAGAGGAGGATTGAATTGCTCAAAGCTTTCTCGCTTAGAATCATCTTGTCAAAGCTTGTGGGGATTGATTCTCTTTCTATTTGCTTATTTGTATTTGTTTTTAATGTTTATTTTAATGGATATCAATGCTTTTGTTATGGATTTTCATATTTTAGCTTGATTTTGATTGTTGGGGTGGAAGGATGTAGGCTAGGATGATGGTTTTCCTACGTTAATGCTTGAGTTTTGTGTGCTTGTTCATTGTTCATATCTATTGGATGTTGGGTTGGTTTGTTGACTTATTTTGATGGATTGCAAGCTAGATTGATCACCTAAATTGTAGTTTTAGCAAACTCTATTGAAGAATTGAGAGATGAAAGTAGGGTGACGTCACAAGCATTAGTCTTATATGATTTAGGTTAGACATAATCTATGCATATAAGGTGTTCGATGAAATTCTCCACTAGCTAATGACCCTAATTAACTTAAGTGAGACAGAGGAGACCCTCTTAATTGATATAGGGATTGACCTTGAGAGAGACTCTAAACTAGCTTAGAGGAGAGAACACACAATCCCAAACCACATCAAATTAGCTTAGCAAAACTAGATTCCTAACCGAAATCTTAAGCCCCAACACTTTTATCTTTTTTGTTTTCACAACTTTAGCTCTCTTTTGATTTACTTTGCTTTGAATTCACTCTTACTTAAAAACCCTCAAAAATCAAATGTGTTTCCTTGCTTTTATTTTTCTTTGTGATCACAATTAATTCTCGTTCCCTTAGGAGACGATACTTAGGAATACTCTTAAGAATTTATTACTACATCGATCCTTGTATGCTTGCAAGGCATTCATCACTCGATAAGTGAGCTTGTGAACATACTCGATTACGACTCGTGTAAAAGTTCGAATTGAGGCTCATTTGTATAAGAATATACTTACTTATATATACTAAATATTATATATCTTTTATTATACTTTCATATTATTAATATGTATTGTAACATGAATAATTTTTATTTGTTATGTTGTATTATATGTAAGTAATTTCAAGTTTTATAATTTAACAATTTAGTTAACACATACAATTTGACAAATTCATTTATATAGATGTGCAAAACTTAAAAGTACTCTCATATAATACAACATTTAGTGTATGTTAAAGGTGTACAAAACAAAGGTTCATATATAAAAATTGGCTCAACTTTGGGCTCATTATATAGAAATATTCACTGAATATTATGTATTCTTATTGTATTTTTAAATTGTTATTATGTAACATGAACAATTTTTATTTTTTATGTTGAAATATATGTAAATACTTTTAAGATTAATAATTTAACAATTTATTTAGGATAAAATAACATGTTTATAGCAAATTATAATCCCTCCGTCCTAATTTGATAGACACCAACTACTTTTCACGAGAATTAAAAAATATTAGTTTTAATAGTTAAACTCATTTAATTTTATAAACTTTTTTGTTTATACCCTTTGACTAAATGTGTTGCTAATTAATAAATTAATTAAAAAAATATTAAATAAGAACAAACTTATAATTTTGTTAATAATAAATGCAAGAAAAAAAGGAATGTGTGCAAATATTTTGAGATATCTAAAATAAAAAATGTAGTTATCAAATTAAGAAGAAGGGAGTATAATTTTTTCAGAAAGTGTATGTAAATATACAACATAAAATTTTAGTATACAACTTTGTACACCTAAGTTTGAATTGCATTTGAGGTTATGGTATTGGAAGTTAGATGAGTGAACTCAAGAAACTGATAGAAGAGGAAAAAATTAAGTACATTGGATTTATCTGAAGCCAGTCCAGTCCAGTCCAGACACAATAAGGAGGGCGCATGCATGTCGTCCCATCACAGCCTTACAACTGCAATGGTCTCTTTGGACTCGTGACATCGAGGATGACATTATTCCACTTTGCAGGTTTTGAATCCATTCTAAGCTCGTACAAAACTGTTTATTTTGTCTGATGAAAAGCGAAGAAGCCTATGAAAAAGCAAAAATTTTTGTTTACTCATTTTTCGTGGCATCATGATCACCTCGAAACTTTGCACAAACGCACATTATGTGATTGGAAATATACTATAAACCTTAATACTTCAGAATTGAGTGCTGTCTTGATGATCTGAAGCATACAGGGAGCTTGGCATTGGAATAGTTCCATACAGTCCTCTTGGTCGAGGTTTCTTTGCTGGCAAAGCAATAGCGGAAAATTTGCCTTCAAATAGCTCTCTGTAAGTTTCCTGTCAAAGAATTTTCGAACATTTAACTTTTAGTTCTATATCCATTGGAAGGAACATATTTGTTTTGCCTGCAAATAGTAAATCTTATCAGCTTGGAAATACTTAATCATTAGATGTTTCAACGAGGATTGAATCGTCCAAATACATTGGACCATCTTTAACAATTGTCTAATGCTTTTGAAGTCTAATAAACTCCTATTAGATCATGGTTAGAAATGCCTAAAAAACCGGCTAAAGTGATCGTTGAAGACATAATTTGTAACTTTAGTGACCATCTGGAGACAAAATTACAGTTGAGTGACTGTCCTTGAAAAATGTGAAAGTTGAGTGACTGGAAGCAATTAGCTTGAACTTTAACAAGCCCAAGAAATTGCATCAACATCTCACGCGCGCTGCTCGCCACGGTGGCTCTTCCACCTCTAGTACTTTCTCTCTCTAGAAAAGCAACGAACCTTACCGAAGAGAGGAAAAATCCGCTCAAACATGGTCGCTCGCAAGTTTATCGTCCACCACGAGGACTCCTCCTTCCACGTTGACTATGATATCGATGACGGCTTCGAGGTCTTTCTCTCTCTAAACTTTCCTCATTTTCAAGTCTCTCTCTCTAAAAGTTACAAATTGTTTTCTTTTCTTTTGAATTTTCATTTTGTTCCTTTTTTTCCCCAGGTTTTCAAATTCCAACTCTTCTCTCTTACTTCAGTGCCTCCTGATCGTCAAAAGGTGATAAATTTTATATATTTGATTATATCAATGTTTCTGAAGTTTAGCTGGCTGAATCATTGATATTAATTTCAAAATTTTGAATATTTTTTACCTAGCATTGGATAAATAAGAGCATTGAGTTTGAAAATAGAGTTGATTTTGTTATGTAGATTATTGGAGGACGAAATGGTGGTGACTGCATAATAACCGATGACTCTGATCTCGTTGTGGTTTCTGAGGAGCTCAAATTGGTGTCAATTGAAGGGGAAGGTGAGGAAAAAGCGAGGGAAGAGGAGCAACCAAGTATTGCTGGTGCCACATTGTTGTCTGATGCGGAGGTCAAATTGGTGCCAATTGAAGGAGAAGATAAAGAAAAACCGATGGAAGAGGAGCAGCCAAGCGGTGCTGATGCCACATTGATGTCTGATGAGGAGTTGGCACGAATGCTGCAGGTGATTTTGTGTTGCAGTTTTCATTATTGTTTGAGATTTTATTATAGAAAATTGAAATTGGACAGGTTTTGTTTTGCAATGTGTTCTTTAGGCGGAGGAAGAGGCACTTATGTTGCAGCATTTTGCTGTGAGTGAACAAGGTGGACATATCGAAGGACGAATAAGGCCATATATCACTCAAGTTCGGATGGTAAATTTTATGGATTTACATGTAGTATGTATGATATGATGCTTCATTCTCTGCACTTTGAGTTTAGGTAAAGGAAAATGCATGAATAGGAATGATAATGTTAAATTATTTTAGCATTTTATTTTATTCATCATTTGGTTGGATGTTGGGATCAAGCAAATGATGAAATTCACTTTATTTATTTATTTATTTATTCTGTTTTGACAAGTGGATAGTTGTGTTTTTGTTTGTGTGTGTGTTCTTAATTTTATGCTGATTAGGGATGATTTTTGCTATAGTACGAGGATTCAGTGCGCCAGGAGGCAGCCAGGAAGACTGTTCTGGTAGATGATCTCGAGGAGAAAGCCATGGTTTCTTTGGCTAAGGTAGATGCTTTTTCCCCCTTTCCCTTCCCTTGCAGTCGCAAATGATGGAGTATCTAAAAGTGTTAGAGTGCAGGTTATAAACAAAGTTTATGGCATGCATTAATGAACATAGCTGTCTAAATTATGCTACTGCAGATGTACTACTGAAAAGTTATCAAACCCCTCCATTGCCAAGAGATATGATATGGTTCTTAGAAATCTTATGATTAAGATAAAAAAAGAAATGATTTCTGAATTAAATACTGTCAACATTCGTTTCAAAACAAGAATGTTTGAATGTGTGGTCAGTTTATGTTAAATGTTTATTTGATGCTTCAGGCAAGCATGCAAGTTGAGCTTTTCCATTTTTCTGCTAACTCTGCTGCGCTTGTAATTGCATATATAGACCTTACAAAAACTCACTTTGAAATGTTATTTTCTTTTTACTCATGATCTGCATATATACTAAATTGTATTTTTCTACTTCTTCATGATTCTAGTATATTCATAAATTGACTCACCACATTACCAACTGCAGAATTTGGAGGCCTGTTTGTTATATTATTTTGGGACAAATGCTTTCGCTTCCTATGATTTGGACATGTGGATTTTTTTTTGACCCATATATGAGATTTTACTTCTGTGAATTTTTTTTTGTTATGTTGTTTCAAAAGTAGGAGTGAATTTGTTTGTCTCATCTTGAATAGGTGGTCAATATTATTATAACCTTTATTTTATGCTAATAGTTGGGAATTGTGTAAATGTCTTAGGAGGGAAACTTTAAACCTTCAAAAGTTGAAAAGGATCATGCTTTCCTGCTGCAGTTGCTTTTCTGGTTTAAACAATCATTCAGGTCTCTTCATTACCCTTCAGCTTTAGTGTTGGAATTGCTCGTACTTATTGATGAGATAGCTGCAGAACCAAACAAAACACTCGAATGTCTTGCAAATAAGAATTAAAAGAATGATTCTTTTCTTTTTTTCCTCTATGAAGAGATATTGAAATTTAATCACATAATTGTAACATTACCTATGTTATACAGATATTTACATCTGAAGATGATTTCAATTATCTCTTCTTAAGATTTTCAGATGAATTTTCTAACTTACCAAAGTGTGAAAGATGTATCTTAGATAATATCAAAATTCTAGTAATTGGAGTTGCTTGACATTGTACCTTAAAAACAGATTACTCTTTTTTTTCTTGGTAAGAAGATTTGCATCCTCTTGCTATGAATAAGTGGGTGGATGAATGTTGCTTTTTTCACGTGTAATCTTTTAATAAACTAGGTGGGTTAATGCTCCTCCTTGTGATGCTTGTGGCAATGATACCATCAATCAAGGAATGGGTGAAGCACTTCATTCAGAAATTCAATATGGAGCAACTCGAGTTGAAATTTATCGGTATGTTAAGACGCCTTTGGTTCAATTTAATGACAAAATTGACTGTTCATTTTTAATTGACTTCTTTGCATATGTATGCTTGTTCCCCATTGTTGGCCTTGATGTTTGTTCTGTATTTTTCTTATGTTTTCATTTGTTTTTCTCCCGGGAAAATTCTAGTTGCAATGCTTGTTCAAGAATCACACGTTTCCCACGCTACAATGATCCTTTAAAGGTACATTTTATATCCTCTCTTGCTGTTTAAGTTTTATTTATAATTCCTTTGTGTTTGTCTTAACTTTCCTTTTTTTTTTGTTCTCTTTCAATTTTTTATGCAGCTTGTGGAAACTCGAAGGGGTCGTTGTGGAGAATGGGCCAACTGCTTTACGCTATATTGTCGTGCTTTTAGCTATGAATCTCGTCTGGTAAGACTGCTTCTAGATGAGTATTTAATCCCCCCAACTTCATCTTTAGTGAAAATTGATATAGAAGATGGCTTGTGAGTTACCCGGTGCAGAGATACTGGACAACCTAAATTAACCCATGCAATGACATAGATGTTTAAATGATTATGACTGGCATTCCTCAATAAATTATTTGTCATTTATGCAAGCTAAATGAGATAACTGGAAACAAATATATCTGTCTTTGATGGTGATCCTTATGTTTTTTTTGGGAACAAATGTGTCATTTGGTCTGTTTGAGTTCTCAAATTCTGAGCGACATATACAAAGAGTCTCTTAAGAGGAATTTAAATTATTTCGACTCAGAATGTTTTGGGCTAAATAAAAGATCATTCTTGATCCATGTTTCAGGTCCTGGACTTCACTGATCATGTATGGACTGAGTGCTTCTCTGAATATTTGGGAAGGTATGCTTCGCTAAAGAATTCATGTACTTTATCTTGTTATTGGGATCTCTTAATGTTTCAGCAATACCATTCTGTTGACCATGTTATTGATGGTATGCTCTAACACATTTGTATGCAGATGGATGCATCTTGACCCTTGTGAAGGAGTGTATGACAAACCATTGTTATATGAAAAGGGGTACTGCTGGCATGGTCTATACTTATTTCCTGCATTGTTAATTTTTGCCTTTGTCTAAATGGCCGTCCTCCTTTTCTGAAACTTTTTCTAATAAGCTTGATGTTCATATTTTTTGTTTAGGTGGAATAAAAAATTGAATTATGTATTTGCTATTGCTATAGATGGAGTGTATGATGTGACCAAGCGGTACACTAGAGAGTGGCTAGAGGTAATTATTGAAGACTGATGAAACATTGAGCATACTTTTGTAATCGCTATAGTATATTTGCTGATGTTTAGTTGTTAACCAAAAGAATCCACAAATGTGCAGGTTCTATCTCGGCGAAATATTACTACAGAACCTGTTCTGTTGACCACTCTCACTAACATGACAAAAGATTGCCGTGCAAACTTGACATCTCAAATTCTTACCAAACTTGAAGAGCGTGACAAAAATGAATTAGAAGCACTTGAAAGAGATTTATATTCTATAGATGATGCTTCAGTTTCATTGCCTGGAAGACAAAGTGGGGACAGGGAATGGAGGATCGCAAGATCAGAAGTTGGTTCTGGCAAAAATCAGTCCTTAGGTTGTTCTTGCCCTCTTCGTGCATGCGTAGATGAGCATGTGACAAGAATTTACAATGCATTCGTTTCTGTTCTTTCTCAGTTTGTTAAGAATGCTTTTCCCCAATCCAAGATTCTTGACATACTAAAATTTGTTAATGGAGTCTTGGTCGATCTCAAAAAGTGTCCCTACAGAGCAAGAAAAGTCTCTATAAATCCTTTTGCACTTCGTTGGGTGCAATATTTTGATGAGTTACTTGATGCTCTTTCACTGAAGAGTGAGATAGATGCTGAAGGGAAAGTAAACATACGTTTAGCTGGTGAATCTGTGGAAACTGCTTTAGCACTACCTGTTGCGTTGGATGCCACACTCGGTGTAATTAATTATCTGCAGAATTGTGACAGCTTGGACAAAAATTCACTGTCATTGCCAATGAAGTCAAACAGAATCCATTCTGGTTCAGTTCTTGCAAGTGGTGAGGAACTGCCTTTTGGAATTGTGAGTACTGAATGATTTTTGCATTTTATTCTGTTGATTTTTGGCATGCTCGTGCACACACACATAGAAGAGCATTTATGGTTCCTGACTCCTGCTTATATTAAAATTTCAGGCTACATCAGCTTTTGATGGACTTCAATCATCTAAATGGGAAGAACCAAATGGTGCAAGAGGTATTAAAAATATTTGTTTTCATTATTTCTTATATGTCATTCTTGGTCTTATATTAAATGTGCTCGAGCATGTTGGAATGGATTGATAGCAATCAATGGAATGTTTGTTCCCTGTAATGAAGGAAATCTACCTTTTGTATCGCACAATCAACATGTGTTTTTCATTTTGCTTTGGTGAATTCCTTGCTTTCCCATATATATCTTTTCATTGAGAATGCGAGTCTGATAGGTTATACTAAATGCTATAGACTTTATAGGCAGCTGTTTAGCATCGGCTAAAGTTTCAATCTGGAAAATCGAAAACTATAAACTCCATTAATGAATTTGGTGTGCGCTTCTTTCTTGTTCTTCGTACGTGCCAAACGTAAAGGTCCCACGTCGTGTAAATTTTCTCGTACTGCAGTGCATTACTTTACTGCCGTCATCACTTCTTATTCTTATCTAATGACGGCATCTTTGTAGGTGGTTGGCTCTTGTATAAATTACCAGATGGACACACGCACAAACTTGTGGCGTATGATGTAGTGTCAGCCAATGACGCCCCAGAGAGGGACCCAATGGATTGGTATGAAATGCAGAAATATGGCCGCGGCTGATTCTTGTCGAATATCATTATCATATGTTGTTTAGTAAATGTATTTTTTAAGGCAATTCTACAATGCCACTGCTTTTTGTCATTTTGACTTGACTTGCCTCCGAGTGATGCATAACTTTGTTAAGAACTATTGCTTATTTTTGTCTCCGAAATTCTCATCCAGAAGTATACTTTGATTTCTTCCCAGGATTGTCGAGGGAAGTGAGGATGGAGGATCCACATGGCATGTTTTGGATAAACAAACTTCTCAGTTTTTCGAGAATCGTTTTCAGCGTAAATCATTCGAAATAAAAGCAGGACATTTCCTCTGTAATATTTTCAGGTAAATTCTCTATCACTATGTGGCTGTTTAACCTAATTGTTATTTCTTGATTCTTCATTTTATGCTATATAATTGCAGGTTTAGATTTCTTTCAGTCAGAGATGTTAACTCAACTTCGCGGTTGCAGTTAAGTAGCATTAACCTGTACATGGATGCAAGCAGCAGCTAAATTTTATGGAGTCATCAACTGTACTATTTTCCAGTCAAGAAAAAATGTTCAACTGTATTATTGGTATACTAAGGTCCTAACAGATGTGTATTGTTTATTTTTACATCAATCATTATTCTAAAATGTTTACGCATTCCAATGATAATTCAAAAAATTATCTTATGTTAGATTATTGTTTGAGCAATTGAATGCTTTAGGACCCTCATAATTTGTGAAGTTTCTTGAATTTGAGTAAGGATTTCAGTTGGAGCTTAAAATAGACGAGTTCTTTTTGGCTCTTTGGGGGGGGAGAGTCAAAAAGTTGATGCACCAGCCGGGAATCGAACCCGGGTCTGTACCGTGGCAGGGTACTATTCTACCACTAGACCACTGGTGCTTTTGTGCAAGGGCATTTTATAATATTAAGACGACAAAATATAACTGTTTCTTCAAAAATTGTCACTACCATTTTTTGGATTGATAAAAAAAATATGAGTCTATTAAAAGACGGAATTAAGTTAAAAATTCTTGTATTTCCCTATTTTATTATTTTGTATCTTGTGCATGTTGTGGGTCAACAAAACAAACATCACTGATTCTGTCACTGCCCTTTTTAGTTATGTCAGCAACTATGCAGTCAAGCAAAGCTATCAATGTTTGCAGCAAAGAGCAGTCAATTCCGTTTAATGCACCATTTAATTCGGCAATATCTCTTCAGTAGATAAGAAATCTTAAAATATTATTACTCTTTTTCCATTACAGCAACTTTCATACCCTTGATTTCAGGGTCTACGTTCACTTGAGCTAGTCTCAAGTCTATCAAAGCTATAATCAACAGCAGATTATTTAAGCACTCAATGATGGAGCTATATTTCATCTTAAACATTTTTCATCCCCATAAGCACAGCATTATAAATGTTGGAAACAGCAAAACTCTGCAACGGCTTATTCTTTGTAAAACATTAGGTGGACAGTTGAGTGATTTTGGGAGGAGGAGTATTTGCAAACATCCAGGTAAGATTGAAGTTGAAAGATCTACAACCAGCAACTTCATTGATAGGAATAACGTCAGAAATCTCTTTGAAATCATCTTCTGTGAGCTGAACTTTCAATGATCCGATGTTTTCATCAAGATTTTTAATCTTGGTTGTGCCTGGAGAAATTTAAAAGATTAACATTAGCCAAGAACATTTCAGAATGAAGATAAGCAAAGGAAGAAGCTTTACTTACCAGGGATTGGTACAACATCATCTCCTTGATTGAGAACCCATGCCAGGGCAAGCTGAGCAGGACTGCATCCATGTTTATTGGCCAATGCTTCGACGCGACTGTAAAACACCTTGTTCTTCTCCATATTTTCTTCTGAAAACCTTGGATGTGATTTCTGAGGTGATACAAGATAAAAAAAAAAAGAAATAAAATAGTTGAACTATGAACAAGAATAACCATTTTTTTCATGCTACTTGTACCCTGAAGAAGGTCTAGAGAAACTGGAAATAGCGGAAGTGTATATATCAAGATTTAACATTCAAGGGAGTAAACATAAATTCCATACCAGTATAGTATCTGAATTCAAACTTTCCACAATTGCTTTACCACCAAAGAATCCGCGGCCAATAGGGCTATATGGAACTATTCCAATTCCAAGCTCTCTGCATATTTTGCATGGAAAGATGCAATTGTGCGGTCAGTGATAGAATGTGATTAGATAAATTAACAGCAATTTTTTTTTCCTGAATTACTTAATAGAACAAACTTTTTATAACCTGGAATATTACTGTTTGTTTGCAGCATTAACTTGCAGTCAACATACCTGCAAAGTGGGATAATTTCTTCCTCAATGTCACGAGTCCAAAGTGACCATTCCAGCTGTACTGCAGTGATGGGATGAACTGCGTGAGCTCTTCGTAATGTGTCAGGACTTGCTTCAGATAATCCAATGTATTTAATCTTTCCCTCTTCCACCAACTGCTTAAGCTCTCCCATCTGCAACACATATTGAGGATCCAATATGAACCCAAAATATAGTTAATAATTCAACAGGAAGTATCATGATGTAATTCTTCCTGAAAATAAGACATAAAACAACAAACATACAGTTTCCTCTATTGGGACTGTAGTGTCAATTCGATGCTGATAATAGAGATCAATGTATTCTACATCAAGGCGTTTCAAGCTAGCCTCACAGCAAGCACGGACATATTCAGGACTGCCATTAACTCCAGCACCTGTAAGATTTGAATCCGTCACAACAACACCGAATTTTGTGGCCAATTGGACTTTCTCTCTGGGCAAATGCTTCAGTGCCTGTAAACATCAAGTATTACTACACAAAGAAAACTGAGATTGTTCATGATGGCATCTCAGGAAATGTTCAACCTTTCCTGTTCAGATGATTGATGAAATGGAATGACAAGTACACATAGAAACATGTAGAACTGAACTGACAATCTTTACAAGTTTCTTTCTAAAACAAAAAGCGAGAATGGAAATACTTGATGATTAACCTACAAAAAATTGTCCAATGCAGACACAATACTTCATGGTTGCATTGACGACATGAAGGGAGGACAGAATTTCGCTGGATTAATTTTGGTTTAAACAAAGGCAGAATTAAACAAAGTTACTACCACGAAGTCCATTACTACTTGTGAATCGCAGTTGTTGAGTGCAAGAACTTAAGAATGAACAGAATCAGACATTGAAAACGTACTTTGCCAACCAGGATTTCATTGGTGTGAGGTCCATAAACATCTGAAGTGTCAAAAAATGTAATTCCTCTATTGAATGCCTCTTTGATGATAGAAATTCCAACATCTTCAGGAACAGGGGCATTGTACATGCCAGTGAGTCCCATACATCCATACCCCAACTTTGAGACCTGACAGTAAACAAGATTGAAATTTCTGAACAAAAACAACATTTCATCCTCACCACAAAAGAGCTTCAAATTTTCATGAAAATCTAACTATGGGATTTGAGAAGCAAACTTCATATAATTATGTAAGGGTTTTGTTAAAACTAAACAGCAAGATTTTTATTATTCAGCTGTTCTTTTTGGATTTATATCTCACTGAGAATCAAACCCTCAATTCTTAGCACTTCAGATAACTTCAGTATCACTATTCTACAAGATATTGGTGAAATATTTATCAGTTTTAGCAGTGTGGAGTGCAGCACTCCAAAAATAAGGCTCCAGCAATTCTCCAACAATAAACTACTAGTTCAATTTACCAACTGCAAAAAACTACCAAATCTCATAACAAAAACAGTGGAATCAAACATGTTCTCAACCAATCGCAAAGAAAAAGCTAGAAGAATTTATCCACTAAAAGTTCCCTAGTTTACTCGATCATTGATGATTAGCTTAAATTTACTTTCATACTTTAGTGTAAATCTTTGGGAAACAAAAGCACAAATATGGCAGCGATAAAGTTGCTTGTTTCACTTCTGCTTTCATTTCTTAACAAACTTGTGTCGCCTAAATACAGACAAATCTTAAATAAACAACTAAAGGAACTGAAATAGTCTTTGTTGGTTTTTTGTTGAGCAGATTTTTTTATAATACTCCCACTAAGAATTGAATTTATCATCTTTTAAACGCTGAATTTTGTATAACAGATTGATAAATTAGATAACATAAGAAGATAGAGAAATGCACACACATTTCTAGAATCACACTCTTCACCTTTTGAAGATTAAAAAAGTTGAGAAAACAAAGAAGTGAATAAGATGGGATATTCGTGAAAGAAAGAAAAGAAATGGATATGACCTCTAATCCTTGATTGCCAAGTTTCACTCTTGGAATCATACTTTTCTTCTTCTGCAGTTCTTCTCGTCTTGTTTTGTTCTATTGTGTGCTTGAGAAAGGAGTAAGAATGTTTTTAGTTTTGCCTGTGAGAATGAGTAGGTGTTTAATGCAGAATGCAGATATTTATAGGGACAGGACATGCTCGTAGTGACGCATGATCACATGTCAGCAGTCAGCCATTCGACTGGAGAACTACAATACTCTTTTAGAAGATCAACGTACTGACGTGGCACATTTAATATTATCTTTTTTATGAGTAATGATTAGTTTCGTAGACACATTATAAAAGTGTTGTTAATAACACGTTGGATATGTTGATGATGACGAATGTGATGATGATTAATAAATATGATATGAATGTTGATTTTTTTATATTATTATATGTATTTATTGTGAATTAACTGAGAGCTATGTCTCTGTTGGTGACCGTTTAAATTAATTAATATTTGATATATTCTAACGTTAAGATAATTTATTGGTATATAATTTCATCTATTAATATAAATATTAATTATTAATTAATTTAATATATGTGTCAATAAAAATTTTCCTATTTTTGATAGTCTAGTAGTAATTTATTCAACAATATGGGATGTTTTAGAACTTTTCTGTGAGTTGTAAACGTGACTTCTACCAGACAAAAAATTTATGATCTCTTCACGCTGGCGTCGCTCAAAATATCAACCATCTACAATTTCATTGGGAAAAACAAACTTATTTGGCATTTGAGTTCTTTTACGGGGTGTACAAACTTGAATAACACATAACAAAACGAACACCTAGAGGAACAAGTTTGTAAATTAGAGTTTCTCACCCAAAAGGGCAAATATCTGTTAACATTTTTTTTATCCTCACTAGGTTTACTTTCGTATGTTTTTCCAAATACTAAGTATCTATTTTTATTTTTTTATAAATATTTAAAATTATAATAAAAAGAAAGAAATTATACTCTATTTTTTTTTGTTATTTTGTTTTTATATTTGCAACAAAGAGGGATTATATCTTCTATTATAACATATTTTAATTTATATTTCACAAATAACACAATTTATATTTAGATTCTCTCTCTTAAAACCACCCTCTCACCCGACTTTCTTTCTCTCTTTTCTCTGTTTCACATGTCTTCCTTCGTCTTTGCCTCCCTCTCCTCTTTCGTCTCTCTCTCTCTCTCTCTCTCATTTCTGCCCTTTCCTTTATCCGCCAAACTCTAGATGCATCCTCTTCCTTCTCCTTTTGTAATACTCCATATTTTTGGATAATTATTTTAAATACACACAGAATCTCTAGATTGTACATGTATGAATCAGCCAGGGAATCAATAGGCTAGCAACTATCAATTCAACCATTCAACAATATAAAACACAATTGAGTTGCAATCCTATAAATAAACTGAATAAATAACAAAACCCAATAATCACATAGTTAATCTAGGGTTCATCACATCTAGATGCCCACAACAATTAGTTCATAGCTTTAGAGAGATAAACAACAAGATTGAAAGAAAAGCTAGAGAGAGAAGAAAAACCCATGACGAATCCTTCAATCCTCCGTGCGATTCCTTCGATCTTAATGATCAGTTGAGTTCTCCTTGAGTTTCCTACATTCTCTGACCTAAACTATGTGCTTTTTGTCTCTCCAAGTCAACTCCCTCATTAGGTCTCCCGAAACACGCTTAAATAGCACGAAACCCGTCACTTTTGGAAAGACACGGCCTCGTCTTGCCTCGTCCGTCCGTGTCTTGCCTCGTAGCCATCAATTTCGTGAGTTGCACAAGACACAGACACGGGCTTCCGTCCGTGTCTTGACCCATTTTGTCCATGTATTTCGAAATCCGTTTGTGTCTCACGGTTCTTAAGTTCTAGCGGAGGACACGACCTTGATCACGACAGTGTCTTGCACGTGGCTGTCCGTATCCTCATTGTAGTGCATTCCAGCAAAACAGATTATGACATGGCCTAGGACACGACCGTGTCCTAGGCTGTGTCTTGGTTCTCCATGGCAACAACACACGTTTAAGCCACCAATTGCCAACACTAATGATCCACGGCTGTGAGATGATTATGGTGACCGTGTTTTGCCCCAAAAGACCTCAAATATCATCATTAAAGCTCTGCTTCGACTTGCTTTCATTCGATTCAGCAAGACACCATCAATTGACCTGAAACACAATATAAAACATAAAAGTGCCAAAACTCATTATAAACACTTGATTTGTATTTAAAACAATATGAATTGAAGCACCTAAAGATGTATAAATAAGCATTTATCATCCACTCTAAGGGTCTCAAGGCTGTAACTGGCAGAACTAATCTAAGTACATCTGCGAG
>CAODLS012447971.1:0-14485 GCA_948243855.1 Flueggea neowawraea | reverse complement strand
ACTACTTCTATTCTTCCTATATTCTCCTCCCTATAACGAGCCTTCCACTATGATACCACTTGTTGGGGGCCCAAACATGCAAACACACCCTCAGAAGAAAATAAATAATAGAGAAAAAGAGAAAAGAACACAAGAAATTTTAAACGTGACTTAGCCCCTCAATAGACCTACATCCACAAACTCAACTAAAATAATATGACAATTTTTCAACGGACAAAATTGTTAAAATTCTCTCACTCTCACAAATCCATGCCCAAGTTATAGCTCTAGTTAATTAGCTTAGCATTTTTTTTGAAATCAATTAGCTTAGGATTTTATGATACAAAACACATAAGACTCAAAACATATTTATAAGGGGAAAACCCCTTTTATATTCTACTTCTAAGCAATGTAAGAGAATAACTTTTTCCACACTCACTTCTAATCAATATGAGATTTGGAGAGTTTTTCCAACAATTTTAATTATAAACAAAAGCATGAAAGTCATTTGATCCTAAGATCCGAAAGCCAAAAGGGAAAATCAACCGAAGAAACGAATTTCCTCATTGACTTGACCGAATCCATTTCCACTTTTACGTAGAATAGTAAAAACAATTTATGATGTCCCGATTTCTCTATTTATTGTCATAGTTTCAAATGTGTGAAAACAATTTGCCTGTCAAATTTTACTTTCTTACTATGTCATTATTTAGGTGACTTACTATTTTAATAAAATCTTGATTCTTCGAGAAAGAAAAAAAAAAAAGACTGCAAAGAAAAGAAGTCCTCAAAATCAACAGAGGCCTTAGATTTAGAGATGGCAATTTAACACGACCCAATTAAATCCATTCGAACACTATCTGGTTTGACTAAATTTCATCCGATTTGACTGAATTTGGGTAAAACCCAAAATCTAAAAATAGGATTTGGGTTGTGTGGGCATATATAATTTTATTATATATTATATTATTTATTAATATATTTTTATAATATTTTTAAAATTTATAAACAATATATATATATATATACTTTGAAAAAAAAAAGTGCATATATGTATATATATATGTATTACGTAAGGCTTCCTTCATGATGAAGACAATTACATTGATTATCAAATGATAAATGTTTTAAGTTATTAAGTAAACTAATTTTTTATGTATGTATTGCACATTATTGAAATTTTTTATTTATAATTTAATTATTTTTTAATATAAATATATACCTTTAAATTTTGATAGTCAATTTTTATTCTATAAAATAAAAAAAAATAAAATTATGTAATAAAAAATTGAATCAAATATGCTTATTTTTTTGATAAATTGAATATGTTTTTTAATACATTACATATAACAATATTATTACGTTACATTAGGCACAATCTTTAAGTGTAAAAAGAAATATTACTATTATGGATATCCATAATAAAGAACATATATACACAATAACAATATTCAGATAATAGATTATCCTAATCATAATTGTTTAATTTAAATTTATTGATAAACAAATTAGTTATGCTAATAGAGATAGATACTTTTAGTGCCAGATATTTTTAAATACAAATAGAGATAAATACTTATCTGAATAAATAATTATCTGAACAATTTTAAATCCAGTGTCTAAGATATTAATTAGTTGTGCTAATAGAGATAAATATTTTTGGTGCTAGGTATTTTTTTTATTTATAAACGAGGGCGGTACATCTTCAGTTTTATTAATCAACTCTCACTTATAACAGAGGAATATCGATGTTACAAAAATAAGCCAAAGCCCCAACCAAAACAAACGAAACCACAAAGTCATAAAGCCATAAAACACAGTCAGAGAGAGGACTGCAAACCTAATCTGCTAGAGCAAAGAAGAACATCACATATCAAAACTAACTAATAACTTCTAACTACTACACGTAGCTGATATGTCTGAACCCCATAGCATCATTACACAACAAGTCTCTAATTTTTATGGGTGCTTCATTCAGGACATGAGTACCATTAGAGATGTTATAAGCAAATTCGAACAACCAATCTACCACAGTGTTGCATTCTCAAACAACATGGGTGATTGATACAAGCCAATGTTGATTCATTAGTCTCCAAATCGCCAAAACTAACACATTGTACTGCTTTGGCAATGGTCACTCCTTCTTAATCCATTGCACTGCAATAAGGCTATCTGACTCTGCCTGAATTTTCCTCCAACTGTTATCCCAGCAGAGTTTCAAACCAATGTAAAGCCCCTACAGTTTAGCCATTGCTACTGAACATCTACCCATTTTCATGGGAAATCCTCTAAGCCAGCATCCATTCTCGTCCCTAATTACTGCTCTAGCAACCGCTATATCTCCTCTCCCAAGCACCACACCATCAATATTAAGTTTGGCGTAGCTATGATCCGGTGCTTCCTAGTAGGCAAGCGCACCTATCGTACTATAATACATGGACATAAGTACCGAGTGTCGTATCTCACATAGACTAAGAGTACTAGTAATTACCATTTCCTCATTATCTAGGCTCAGATTAAATTGGTTTGAATTAAGCACAAAAGGGAATACGGATAATCAAACACACAACATAACATCATAGAGCGATTAAGAACTAAGCAATCAATATAAATGTAGCATCCGGATGTTGAATCTCCCTAGGACTACCTAAGCAAAACTGATTTCACCACTAAATCACTTGTTCATACAATTGGACCATATGAATTCCTAAAGTGCATTAACCTCTCTCTTATGTCAGTTAATATCTAACATCAAGTTGATTAACTGAAATCTCTTTCTAATTAAAACCCGCACGTTGCATTAACACTGATTAGTGAATTCTCATATTAAGTTTGACCTTAATTTGAAAGATTTATGTTGACCTATCTCTAGGTTTACATGCAAATCCTCTCACTTATGAGTGATTCTAAACGATAAATCTATCCACTGCCACATACGCAATCACTTGTTGAACTAAAACACCGGTAAAATCAATCCGACAACATAATATATATTATAAATGAGTCTCAATTCATGAACAAAGCAACAAAATAACAAAACCTAATCAAAATTTCGTCCTAGGGTTCATCACATCTAGATGCATGGTAATTTAGTTCATAATTACAACAAATACAATAGCAAGAATGAATGGAAACCAAGAGAGAACCCATTGATAATCCTTCAATCTTCAAGAAATCCACTCAATCTTGGTGTAAAGCCACATGCAAGGCATTCTCCACTCGAAACCCTTGTTCTTCACCCTTCTCTAGTTTTGTTCATATGTCCAATTTTACGCTCTCTCTGGTCTGAATCCTGAAATTTGCTTAAATAGGTCGAAATGAGGCAGTCCGGTAAGACACACCCGTATCCTTAACTCCCAAACATTGTCTTGCTTAAACTTTGTCGTTTCAACCATTTTACACGTGTTGTTGCCAGTCTGGTCACACACGGATGCATATGCAATTGCACGACCGTGTCTTGTTGAATTTCGTCTGTGTCTTGTCTCAAAAACCCCAAAAGTTGTCGTTTAATCTTTGTTTTGGCCCACTTTCATTTAATTCCATTGAGACTTCATTGCTTGGCCTAAAAAGGGAAATATAAATGATTTAAGTGCCAGAACTGACCAATAACGCTTGAAATACAACAAAAGCAATAAGAAATCAATGGTATAAATATGTATAAATGAACATTTATCAAACTACCCCACACTTAAGATTTTGCTTTTCCTCAAGCAAAGAAAAGATAAATCAGGGGCGACATTATAACAAAATCAATCTATGGCATGGAACTCACATTACGGGATACCAACAATAAACTGAACAACGAAGAATTTCAAATATGCATAAGGTACTAATCAACTCAAATGATCACCCAAATTAGCACAAGTAAGAGCTCAAATAATCAAAGCAGTCGATTTGAGTTAATCGTCCATTCATCTCATCAATTTGATTGCAAAGAAAGGCATTGAAGAATTTAGGCAAGTACGATTCACATGCAATTTGCATTCAAACATTCTAAAAGATTCAACTAACTCACTCAATTACTTACTACAAACACAGTCAGTAAAATAAGGGTTCAAATTCTTTGTGCTTTTACACTTATTCAGGTTTCCACCATAAAGGAAGACCTCATTTTTCATGCGAAAACCTCTCATTTGTGATGATTGTTCTCAATTACTTAGAAAACCCCTTATAGTGGTGCTTTGCATACTCATGTACAAAGGCAGTAGAGTAGATTATGAACCCCATGTACTTGTCATTGTCTAGGTTCAAGCAAGTTACGAGTAACCCTTGCTTTCTTATTTTTATAAATTTTTTTTGCTTTTTTTTTTCAAGAACCTACATGCCCTCATTGTTCAAGTAAATATAAATCAAATGAACTGAATAGAATAACAAGTCAAAGTGAAACATTTGATTAGAAGTTCGAAACTCATTGAAATAAAACCAAAGTCTCAAAGTAACAAAGGCATTTTTAGAATTCTCAGCTATTGAATTCATTGAAATAATCACACGACATGCGCACCCACAGCCACAAAATCAGGATTTTGAAAAAGGATGGAAATCCCTTATCCCACACTTAAAAATAGACATTGTCCTCAATATTCATAATAAAGCACAAAATTAAGTGAAAATAGGGAGAGGAAAAATAAAGAGTTCTGGGACTTCACTCATTAACGCGCTTTAATGAATCAATAAGGTGCATTGATCTTCATTAACACACTGTAATAAATAGTTAAGGTGCCTTATTGACAAATATCAGCAAATCTGGAATTTTGTACCTTTTTCATAGATATTTTGCATTTATCATCATCAAAATCGAACTCAACAAACTTACCAATAATGCTCGAAATACAACAAAAGCAATAAGAAATCAGTGGTATAAATATGTATAAATGAACGTTTATCAGTTCCTAACCCACTATAGTCGGCAGTTGGTTCACCTATTTTTTCCTGACCTGCACTAAATTACATAAACAAAAATAGTCACCAGTAATAATACAAATCTGACTTGCTTTGTGACCGTTGTATTTCGATTGGAAAATGCACTCGTTCCTCCATTTCCAAATAATCCAACAACCCACACTGAACATAACGTTCCACGGATCTTGGTTATTGTATACTTCATCATCTGTGAGATTGTTCTTCATCCAACATTCTGGCTCACTATTGAAATTTGTTTGTCTCTTATCATCTAGGAGCAGGTTTAACCGCACACTTTGAGCTTCGACACAATCCCTAAGGAAATGTGCCCAACTCTCTTCAACATCATAACAAATATCACGCCTAAAGTTAGTAGCAATGTGTCACTTCACTCGTTGTTTATTGGTGAGGATAGCTTTATGAAACACCAGCCACAAGAAAGTTCTAATGCGTTGGGGAATCTTTAACTTCCAAAGATTAATCTAGTGCAGTCTCTGAGGGCCTAAGTGGCCTCACCTTGTAATTGATAAGTCGATTTAATAGTAAAGTTACCCAAATATGCCATTCCCCAATAGGCAACATCACTACTTGTCATACTTTTCAGAGCTTTGGTTCTTTAAATCAAAAGATAAAATAGTATTAGGCAGTAAGCTCTCAAATTTTTGCATAACCTACTCACCTCCTCCATTAGTGTATTCATACATGGGCAGGGGGATATCAACAGGATTGACATTGCTCGACACCATTTCCACCAACAATTGAGTCCCAAGCCAATTGTCTAACCAAAACTGAATTGCTTTATCATCAAGGATTGCCCACCGGATTCCTTTCCTAACCAAATGATACTTTACAAATTCTGCGGCAGAGCCAAGACCCATTTCTCATATGGAGCTTTTCCAGAATACCAGTCATTTTTTGCACATACTTGGCTCTCACGATCTGCACCCACATAATTTTTGGTTGGGAGATTAAATGCCAACCAAGTTTCATTAACACCATAGTATTTGTCTCCTTAAGTCTTCTAAGCCCCAAACCTCCATTCTCATTTGGTTGGCAAATTTTATCCCAGCTAACAAGGCTTAATTTTTTCTCTCCCTCATTGGCTCCCCATAGGAATTTACGGCATAGATTTTTAGTTTGTTCAAGAGTATGAACTGGTAGGTATGTGTTATGCATTGTATAAAAGTGGATAGTCGCAATCACCATCTGCAACAACGTGTGTGTCCCCGCCAAACACAGGATTTTAGCTTGCAAGCTTGATAGTCTCTTCGTTACCTATCAATAAGGGGCTGGTAAATTGCTTTATTCAATCGTTGGTGGAGTGGAACGCCTAAATATCGGCCCAAGTCACTCTGTAGAAAGAACCCGATAATGTTACTCAGCAGTCTCACTTCATTTGGTGGAACTCCTTTCAAGAAAAAAAAAGACTTGTTGTGACTGATCATTTGGCCTGAAACATCACAAAAGCACCTTAGTATATTGTTAATACAATCAATATTAACCCGATGAGCTTTTGAGAATAACAAAAAATCATCTGCAAAAAAATAAGATAAGGGGGGTTTTTTCTATTAAGAGTAAGCGGTCTCCAAATCTTTATGTCCACTCCCCTCCTAATTGCATGCGCTAGTATCCCAATCAATATTAACCCCATCAACTTTTGAGAATAACAACAAATCATCTGCAAAAAATAAAAGGATAAGGAGGGTTGTTTCTATTAAGAGCAAGCGGTTTCCAAATCTTTCTGTTCACTTCCATTTTAATTGCATGCACTAGTCTCTCAATGCAAAGTACAAAATTATACGAAGAGATGGGGTCTCTTTGTCACACTCCACGTGACGACCAAAATTTACTAGACGGACTCCCATTCCAAAGAACCTACATAGACACAGAGCTGATGCAAAACATAGTTAGTTTAATAAAGTTTTCAGGAAAATTGGCTTCCCTCAAAGTATCCTTGATAAAATCCCATCGAACGCGATCATAAGCTTTGTACAAACAGATTATCATAACCACACTCTTCTCCCCATTCTCTTTTCTCAGTGAGTGGACCACCTCTTGGGCAATGATGATGTTCTCCGTAATGTGCCTATCAGGGATGAAACTAGTCTGACCTTCTCCAATAAGCTTAGGTAAGACTGCTTTCATTTGGTTTGAAATAACTTTTGTGATTGTTTTATAGATGATATTACAGAGACTAATAGGACAGAAATGGCTATAGTTTTCAAGCCCCTCAATTTTAGGAATGAGAACCAGCAAAGTGGAATTGATCTCTTCAGGGAATCTGCCTGACTTGAAGGCTTCCTGAACGAAATTGATAAGAGATTGCCTAAAAAAATTCCATTGACTCTAAATGAAAAAAAGACTTCAATCCATCCGAGCCAGCAACTTTGTTTTGGCCCATTTAAAAGATAGCATTCTTAACCTCTTCGGCTTTGATTGTTTCCACTAGCCTACTCTTTTCTTCACCAGTATTGTTAGGGAAGCAATTTCAAACTTTGCACCTAGGAAGAGTACTATCCTCACTTGTGAAAAGTTCCTAAAAAAACTCCAACGCCCTTTTCTCAAGTCAATGTGGATCATAGCACCAGGTAGTTCCATTTAATTTCAGCATGTCCACCCAGTTTCGTTCATTCTTGGCCTGTCTTAGTGTGGAAGAAAATGAGGATGTAATTCTTGTCCCCCATTTGAATCCAATCACTCCTTGACTTTTTCTACCTGAACAGTGTTAGTTTTGTATCATAATCCAATCATTGATATACATTGTCATTATATTTATTATTTAATAAAGAGGCATTCCATTTCATATCTATGAAATATTATATTATTTTATGACGATAAAACTTTTATGAATAGTTCATTCTTCCTTATGTCATTGAGTGTGACTTAATAGAAAAACTATAAGGTAAAAGGAATATTATTCTAAATGTCCATAATCGATTGTTATCATGGGAATGATAACAAGCCAAAGTTATTATGTTGCTAAATGGATAATCACATTCTACTGATTATGGATATGGGGTATCACTTAGAACATAGATATATGTTAGGGAACATGTATTGGACTGACCCGCTATGAAAACACTTCATGGATCAATGTCACAAGTAGCTTTCATGCAGTGGTGATGTTTGAGTCATCTAACTGAAACTCACTATCGACTCCTAGATAAGGAATTGCATATTTTGACTTGGTCAAACATCATCCGTAATAGGATGACGATAAAGGCCATTGTCAATTTTGAGTGGGCCTATTAGGTCACATACTAGAACGATTTTGATTGGCTTACAAATATTCTCTCTTATGGTAATTGAATTATTGAAATGATTAATTTGATTAATCATTAATAATTCAAGGTTAATTCTTGAATTTGATTTAAGAAATTATCTATTAATGTAATGTGTTTTTAATATAAGTCACTTATTAATCTTGTTTTGGGTATATTTATGTGTGACATAAATCCGGCCCATGTATATTATTAATAGAGTTATTTATTTGATGATAATGTATCATGAAATTAAAAGTCCAATTAACATAGAAAGACCTTAGAAAATTCGGCACACACTAAATAGGATTAGGAATCCTTATACTTGTTGGACAAGGTATGGAAAACCTAGCTCAAAAGGACTAGGATTTTGGATGTGTCATAGCCGAATTTCATCTCCTATTTTTTAGAATTGATGGCCTAATTTTCTCCTTATTTTGTAGGAGAGGGTGCCGAATTTGTGAAGAGGTTTTTCTAATTAGTAACTATTGTTCTTGTAGGACAAGAATTGGGCAAACCCTAGTGTGCCTCTTTAGGGTTTCTATGTGCCTATAAATAGGAGTCACATTCTTCTATTTGTGCATGGCTTGGCCAAATTTTTGAGTGTCACATACAAAGAGAAAAAAATTATTTGTGAGAATTAGAATAGAGATTCTAAGTGCTAGTACACTCCACCAATCCAAAAGAGTTTCGTTTGTGTGGATACCATTAGACACATTCGAGCAAAGACAACGTGAGGATTTGAGATTCGGCCTTGAATACTAAAAGCTACATCAACACTCCGTTTGTTCATACAATTGAGCTTTGGTTTTAAGGTAAAAACCCTAACCCTAATCGTGTATGTTGATGTGCATGGATCCTTGATAGAATTCTAGGATAAAAAATTTGCTATTTTCGTTGTGTTATCCTTGTATGAATGTCATATTTTAGTTATGAATTTCAACAAACAATACTTCTTGAGCAGGTACAGTGTTGAGCTCCCCTACTAATTCGACCTCAATATGGATTAATCTATCTAAATAATGATTCTCTGGTAGACTCTACACCCTCCCAATCCTATCCATCAATTTCTTCTTCTAACCTCTATGTGGCCAAAAGTATGTTTATTCCATACGTTAGCAGTTTCCGAAAAGAACTTTATAGACTCCAAAATATGATTGCTCTTAAACTAGTTTGTTCTCACCAGCTTGCTAAAGCCATTATGGGTGACATTCCCAACTTAAACCAGACCTATTACCATTCCTACTCAGATTGTAAAATTTGAGTAGTTCAGTTAGCCTGTAGTTGCAACGGACAATCGATCGTGAGTTATAGAATCTTTTCCAACAGTCATATTTATTAAAACAAAAAACAAAACAAAAAAGAAATTCCGAACAATCATATTTCGTGGGAAACAATTTGATGAGTTGCATTTTCTGCATGTTTTGCATTGCATTTTATGTTTGATTTGCATTATTATTCATGTCGTTTTTATGTTTTTATGCTTCTTTGGTGTTTATGGTGGAATATTGGTGAATGGATGAGATTTTGAGCTGTTTCTGCACATTTTGAGCAAAACTACATTTCCGCGTCACTACGACAGGGTTGACTGCCAGTTTGATCAAGTGCCTAGGGATGTGTGCCATACTTGTGGGCAATGCTTTAGATGTGTTTTGAAGGCTTATAACTCATATTTGTTGTTGGGTCAAAACAATTAACTTTATAAGTATTTTTATTAGTTATTTTTTTGAGGATTTTTAGGGTTTCCTAATTAGAGAGACATATATAAACTAAAAATATCTCTCTTTCTCACATTCTTTTTTCACTTATATCAAAGATAGGGGAGGCCTAATTTCATCTTCTTCCTCTCTCTGGTTTTCTTCCTTCTGGTATGTGTAACTAAACACTTTTTCAGTTAAGGTATTTCGAAGTTCAATCCATCAATGTTGTGATACTCTTGTTTTAACTTTTATTCAGTGATTCAAGTATTTATTCAGATTCTGTTCTTGAGTTCTTTTATTATTATGTTGATTGATTAATTGATAAGAGGTCATTGGTTAATTGATTGAATTAATATACTATTATTTAGGATTGATAGTGCTCACATTAATCCTAATATAGGTAACAAATAATGTGAATGTATGTGGTTTAGGCATTGCTCATTGTCATGTAACTGAATAATCTAGTTTAAATGAATCACGAAGTTTCCGGTTTCACTGGCTAAGATAGAGGTCTCTTTCATTCTAATTGCTACCATAGATTAAACCTTGTCAGAGCGTCTCAAGGGTTGTCTAGTGCTTAGAAAAATAGTCTGCAGCGCATCCCGGGGCTATCGAATAGTTAAGAAGGGATTGGTCAATTGAGTGTGTCACCGTTGGCTATAATTTTGTCTACTTGAATGCTTAATATTCATCTTTCGTGTCTGTGATCAACTGAACAGATTGAACGGAGAAGTGTCTTAGCTGAATTTTCATCATAATTGAATTTCTGCTTATTTTTTTTCGTTCTTTTTATTTATGTTTGCGACTTTTTAATCTTGCTGCTTCTTTCAGTCAACTTTATTTTATTTTTCTATTTTCGCAAATAAACAATTTCTCACTACTCTCTGTGGACCGACCCTGCTTACTGCCTTACTTTATTTTTAGTATTCTCGAGCAAGTTAATTTTATTTTGGTAGGTTGACATCCTATCAAATTTGGCGCCATTGCGGGGAGCAGTGTTTTGAATTTTATTTATTTGCTTTACTACTGATATTTTCTCTCTGTTGTATGTGTTCTTGTTTGTATGTAAATAGTCTTTTGTACGATCTTGAGATATAAAAGACTGCCAAATAGTTGAGAAAAAAAGCTATATCACGCAGAGTGAGAGCTTTTGGTTTTGCGACTTTGATACCAGAGCTGGCTAAAAACATTGTTGTTGTTGAAATAGATTCAGAGACTAAAGCAGAAATGGCTGACGATAACAACAATGTCGGTCGTATTGCTCCACCTTTGCCACCACCTGAACAAACTTTGAGAGATTTAGTTGCACCACCCGTCGATCAGTAGCCTTTGTGTATTTAGTATCAACCTGTGGGTGTTCCGTTGAGTTGAAATTTGGCTTGATTCAGCTTCTACCAAGGTTTCATGGTGTAGAAAATGAGGACACCAACAAACATATAAAGGAGTTCCACATTGTCTGCTCCAGTTTTATTCCTCATGGCATTCCAGAAGAGCAAATCAAACTGAGAGCTTTTCCTTTTTCACTAGCTGACCGTGCAAAGGAATGGCTATTTTATTTACCACCAGGTTTGATTGATACATGAGCTGATATGGTGAGATTATTTTTGAAAAGGTTTATTCCTGCTTCCAGAGTTGCAAACTTGAGAAGGGAGACATGCAGTATCAAACAGAAAGATATTGAGACTTTGTATGAGTATTCAAAGAGATTCAAACGATCTTGTGTGACTTGTCCTCAACATGGTATCTCAGAACAACTGTTGATTCAGTATTTTTATGATTGTCTTCTTCCTTTGGAACGCAGGATGTTAGATGCAACAAGTGGTAGGGCTATTATCAGTAAAACGCCTAGGGAGATCCATGAGCTAATTTCTGTAATGGCTGCAAATTTGCAATAATTTGGCTCTAAGACTAAATCATCTGCTAGGCGTGTCAATGAGGTAAGCCTTAAACCTTTTGAGTCAAAATTTGATGATATGTCTTCTATGTTGCAGCAAACCATAGCTGTGGTGAATAAATTGGCCATTGGGCAACAAAAATTGGCTTAGAAATTTATGGCACAAGTGTGTGGAATACGTGGAGTGCAAGAACACCCAACATATGTATGTCCTTCTTCGCAAGAAGATATTGTTACCGAAGTAAATGCAATGTGAGGTTATATGCATAATAATTCGAAGAAGCATGACCCTTACTCCAATACATAAAACCTAGGATTGAGGGATCATCCGAGCCTGATGTATGGGAATAATGAGAACAACTTCAACAATTCAACCCTAAGGAATCAGAATTCAGCTCCTTATAATAATCAACAGCAGTATGCACCACGACCTAACAAGTCACAAGGTTTGGAAGAAATTGTGAAGAACTTGGCGTTATCTACTCAACAACTCACAGCTTCTAAGCATAACTTTTAGGCACAGACAGAAGCAAAGTTTTCTGAGTTGACAGATCAAATTAGTAAGTTGACCACCTCTGTAAGAAAGCTTGAGAACAAAGGAAAGTTTCCTTCCCAACCTGACATCAATCCAAGGCAAAATGATAGTGCTATTTCTCTTCGAAGTGGGAAAGAAATCCCATCAGCATAAAAAAACGTCCTTACTTCCGCGTGGGCAAGCCAGCAGTACTGAAACAGAAATTAAGGCTCCAAAGAGTTCAAAAGGTGCACCAGTGGTTGTGAATCCTGAAAGGCCACCTTTTCCACACAGATTAGCAAATAAAAAAAAGGTCTTGGATGATCAGGAAATGTTGGAAACATTGAAGAAGGTGGAGATCAACATTCCTCTGCTAACAGTAATTAAGCAAGTACCTCTTTACTGCAAGTTTTTGAAGGAGCTGTGCACTGGAATTAACAAGCTGAAAGGGAATGAACCAGTCTACATGGGAGAAACAGTTTTTGCAGGTTATAGAAAAAGATGTCCACTAAGCAGAAAGATCCAGGTATGTTTACTATACCCTGCAAAATTGGTAATGTAGGAATAGAACAAGCTATGTGTGATTTAGGTACTTCTATTAACTTGATGCCTTTGTCTGTTTATTCTACATTAAATGTTGGACCTTTGAAATAGAATGGTGTAGTGCTAACATTGGCTGACCGTTCTAGTGTTTTTCCCGAGGGTGTTTTAGAAGATGTTTTGGTGCAGATGAACGATTTAGTCTTTCCTGTAGACTTCTATGTGTTGGATATGGAAGATGATGGTACTCCTACTTTGAGATTGTTGTTATTAGGACAACCATTCTTGAAGACAACTCGAACTAAGATTGATGTGCATGAGGGAACGTTATCTATGAAGATCAATGGAGCTGCAATCAAATTCAGTATCAATGAAGCAATGAAACATCCAAATGATTATTCTTCTATTTTGGCTTTTAATAGTATTGATCCTTTAACAGAAAAATTTTTGGAGTTGTATTTTGATGATTCTTTGTAGGTTGTCTCAACTGAAAGCCTATTAGAGAAGGATTTAAGAGAGTTGGGCGAAACATGGGTGTTGTCGTTGTCCTTGAACCATGTTGTAGCTGATTTGCAAGTTGTCCCTGCTCTTTCTGTAGAAACAAAATTTTTATCAGTTACTGCTTCAGAAAACAAGCTTGTTCCCTCCATCGTAAAGCCACATGAACTCCAACTGAAAACTTTGCCTAAACATTTGAAGTATGCCTTTCTAGGTGAGTTGGATACACTTCCTATTATCATTTTGAATAACCTCACATTGTAGGAATAAGACAGGTTGGTTCGAGTTCTCAGAGATAATAAGGAAGCAATTGGGTGGACCATAACTGATATAAAAGGTTTAAGTCCTTTTATTTGTATACATAGAATATTGTTAAAGGATGACTATAAACCTTGCAGGCAGCCACATAGACGCCTAAGCCTACCCATGACGGAGGTGGTGAAGAAAGAAATTTTAAAACTTCTTGATACAGATGTCATTTATGCCCTTTCAGACTGTAAGTGGGTAAGTCCAACTCAGGTTTTTCCCAAAAAGACAGGTATATGGTAATCACAAATGAACAAGGTGATTTGGTTCCTACTCGAATTCCTAATGGTTGGTGTGTCTGTATTAATTATAGGAAGTTGAACTCTGCTACACGAAAATATCATTTTTCACTTCCTTTTCGACCAGATGCTAGAGCGTCTAGCTGGTCAAACTCACTATTATTGTCTAGATGGTTATTTAGGTTTTCATCAGATTTTGGTCGCTCCAGAGGACCAAGAGAAGATAACATTCACGTGCCCCTTTGGAACATTCGCTTATAGGCGCATGCCTTTCGGTCTCTGTAATGCACCTACCACCTTTCAGAGATGCATGGTAAGTATATTTTCTGACTATGTTGAGAATTTCATTGAGGTTTTCATGGATGATTTCACTGTATATGAAAATTCTTTCACATATTATTTAGAAAATATGAACAAAGTTCTGAAAAGGTTCATTGAAACGAGCCTTGTGTTGAATTATGAGAAATGCCATTTTATGGTTGATCAAGGTATTATTTTGGGACATGTTGTTTAGGCTAGAGGGATAGAAGTTGATAGGGCAAAAATTGATGTTATCAAATCGTTGCCTTACCCTACAAATGTGAGGGAAGTTTGTTCTTTTCTTGGCCATGCAAGTTTTTACAGAAGATTCATCAAAGAAAATTCAAAAATTGCAC
>CAODLS012447944.1:0-10440 GCA_948243855.1 Flueggea neowawraea | reverse complement strand
GTGAGAAGATCATTCTCGTTCTGTTAAACCTTGTGTAAGCAAGCTTTGGTTGTAAAGCTTGTGGGTAGAATAGGTTTTCTTGTTGAGCCTTTGAAAATAAGAGATTATTGGTTTCTTGTTGAGCCAGTGAAAAACAAGTGGTTGTAAAGGTTTTATTGTGAGCTTGAAAAATAAGAGGTTATAACGGTTTGCCTCCAGCCGCAAGTGAGGAAGTGATAGTGGATTGAAATTCTCTAGTTAAGGCTAGAGAAGTGGACGTAGGTCAAAGATGACCGAACCACTATAAAGTACAGATTTGTTTTCTCTATCCCTTACTTATTTTCATTTCAATTTATGTGATTGTGTTGGATTTAGCTATTAACTTTTGCTTTTCAAAATATTGCCAAAAGTTTTAAAACGATTTTATACTTAGCAAGATATCCAATTCACCCCCTCTTGGATAGTCATATTATGATTACATCACTAACTCTACTTAGGACTTGTGCCCCTTACTTAAAGATGTGCACTCCTCCCCTTGATTATGCTAACTTAGCCATTTTCCCACTCCAAATAATATAGTTTCATTAGAGCTTGACTACTATATTTTTACTTAACGCTAATTATTTGAATGATCAATTAACCACTAGTTAACCATCTCTCTGCCTTTTAATCCAATTTAACTATATTAGCCATTATAGATAATCTTTTTGAAACGGTTGGCTTTTTATTGCGTTTCCACATACGGATTTAATGTTGTTGCTTCTAAGAACAATAATAAACTTTAATGTTAACAAGTCCTTTCAAACTTTTAAAATTTCAGTTGGTGTACATAGGTGTACAAAGAATTTATAATTTAGTTTTTAAAAATGATTTAATTATTTTCAACCAGTGTATATAGATGTATACATGTTTACAATGTTTCAATGTGCACAGGTGTATATTGGTGCACACAGGTATATAAATGTTTACATTTTTAGCATATATTTTGTCACGACTTGGAACGAGCCACGATCAGTGTATAAAGCTAACCGAACCATTGGCTCAGCCCATCCGACACAAGTCTCGGATATTCAGAACTTAATTAATTATTAATCCGATTTGGTGGCCCATTTAAGTTATTAGGTTATTATGAGTACCAAATTACTTCCGCAATAGTAATATTACTTAATATAACAAAATATAGTTTTCATACCAAAATAGATAAGAGAATATTTAAAATCAATTTAGTCAGCTACATAATAAGTTACACCCATTAACCCACTAGTATCTCGTGTGGAGCTCTAACACAAAAGGGACGCAGAATCCAAACAAAAGGGCACCCACAAATTGTGCTGAATGCCTCACTGAGTTGGGAGATTAGATGGATGCTACCAAAATGAACCTGAAATGTTACAGCCATGAAATAGGGTGAGAATACTCAGTAAGGTATAACACACTGAAGCAACTTCAAGTCCTTACATAAATTTTTTTGAAAATAATTCTGAAAATATCGCACACATGTATATACTTATATGATAATATTACTATACACACACATATATTATCAGGCAAAGGACCAAAAAGAAATTTCAAATTTTCAGATCATCATGCTAATTGTCTCGAATGATATCCCCGAACAGTTAGGTGTGGACTCCTTGCCACCTGAGGGCATATGTTTGGCCAGACATAAGGGTTACCACTGACCTTGGTAACTAGGCCTCAATTGTTCAAAGGTATACCGATGGCTAGTCCTCGTAGCTAGGTGTCTTGACCATACCAAATTATACAAAATTTATCAATAGGCAGTCATACATAACAGACGAATAATTACAGATATTAATATCAATCTCATCCAATTATTTCCAAATACAAATTTGTCATTCGATATTTCACATAAGCATATTTTAAAATTTATCAATCCTTTTATTAGTGTGGATTACATGAAAAGTGCAACAAATCAAAAACAATATAAATTTATGAAAATATTGCCTATATGTTTAGTATGGTATCCAACTCACCTAGACGTCGAACTTAGAGATCCAATCATGCACCACTAGTGGATGGTTGGTTATCTCGAAAATCGCACGAAGGTAAAATCAACATTTTGAAATCATACATGATAACTATGGCAATACATGTATGCATGAAGTGCAGATGAAAATCCCAAACCCCTGATAGTATCGAATCCTAATGTGATCTAATTAGCTCTCTCTCTCGATAAATTAGCGTGTCGTAAAATAATAGTTCTAGTCCATCAAGGTTAAACAATTTACAATGTAATATCTAAAGTTTAAATAATTTATAATTTAGTCCCTAAAGTTTTTGCACTTTACAATTCAATCCTCCAACTTTCTTATATTTATATTTCACTTCCTTAGTCTTTCAAAAATTATTATTTTAGTCCCTTAACAGAAAGTTTTATCAAAATCATCCCTATATTCATTCCAACCATATCACTCACATATATTTCATTCCAAGTCACCTAAATCACCCCAACATTCATCCAATTACATATCCCAATAACCCATTACACAAGTTATCATAAATATCCCCAATTTCATATGCCAACATAATCCTTAACCTAGTCTTGCACTTCAATAACAACTTCAATAATCACATTCCTACCTATCCCATCATTTACTTCGTTTATTCTACCATAACCATTCAAATCCCAACTCCAAATCCATAAAATTAGTAATAACCTAACACGACATCCACCATGCAAGACTGTTAATTTTGGTGCTTTAGTCCAATCCTTTATATACATTGTCATTTCATTTATCAATTAATAAATAGGCAATTTATTTCATATCTATGAAATTTTATATGTTTTATGAAGATAATACTTCCATGAATAGGTTATTCTTCCTTATGTCATCGAGTGTGACTTGATAGTGAAACCATAAGGTAAAAACAATACTATTCTAAAAGTCCTTAATCGATTGTTATCATGAGAATGATAACAAGTTAAGGTTAGTACGTTGCTAAGAGCATAATCACGTTTTACCGATTATTGATATGGGATATCACTTAGAACATAAATACATATTAGAAAACATGTATTGGATTGGTCTGCTATGAAAACACTCCATGGATCAATGTCACAAGTAACTTTCATGTATGAGTCATCTGACTGAAAATCACTATCGACTCCTACATGAGGAATCGCATGTTTTGACTTAGTCAAACATTATCCATACCAGGGTAAAAATAAAGGCTATGATTGGATATGTCATGAATCTTGTAGAGGAGTGATAGTGAGAGTGATGGATTTGTTCCTCTTATAAAGAGTGATAATTAAGGCTATTCAATGAGTAGGATTGATAGAATGTATGCAGACTCAAATGAATTAATAAAAGGGTTTATCAATGTCATTTGTATATAAATCTACTTGGGATCAAGAAACACATTAAGCAATATAAGGTTGACATGTGACCATGCCTTATGCTTTATATAGATATCGTGAGACAAAATGACTAAATATCAAACTGTGAAATGTTGACTCGAATCACCAATGCAACTTGATTTTGGGTTGCCATAATGTATTACTAGATATCGCTTATGAACTTTGGGCCCAAGCGTTTGGGACGAGATACATTGTCAATTTCGAGTAGGCTTATTGGGTCACACACTAAAATGAATTGGATTGGATTACAAATATTCTCTCGTTTGGTAAATGAATTATTAGGATAATTAATTTGATTAATTATTAATAATTAGGGGTTTTATAATTTATATCTTATTTTATGATATAAGATATAATCCATCAATGTAATGAGCTTTTAATATAATTCACTTATTAATATTTTTTTGTGTTTATTTATGTGTGACATAAATTAGGCTCACAGATATTAATAAAAGAGTGATTTATTTGATGATAATGTATCAAATAATTAAAATTCCAATAACAATAAACCCTAGTGTAAAATTCAGCCATACTCCTATTTTAGGAGGTTTTATTCTTGTATGACAAGGAGAATGAAACCCTAAAAGAGGATATAGGAAATTCGGCACACACTCCAAATTATGGTTGGTGGCCAAATTTCCCCCTCCTACTTTTTAAGAGTGTGCCAAATTTGTTAAGGAGGCTAATTAGGAATCCTTATTCTTGTAGGACAAGAATTGGGCAAAACCTAGTATGCCTCTTTAGGGTTTTTATATGCCTATAAATAGGAGTCACTTTCTTCTATTTTTTGACATGGCAATAGAAAAACCAAATTTGTGAGTGTCACAAACAGAGAGAGAAAATTATTTGTGAGAATTAGAATAGAGATTCTAAGTGCTAGTACACTCCACCAATCCAAGGAAGTTCGTTTGTGTGGATATCTTTAGACACGTTCACGCAAAGACAACATGAGGATTTATTTTTCGGTTTTAACAATAAAAGCTACATCAACAATTCATTTGTTCATACAATCAAGCTTTGGTTTTAAGGTAAAACCCTAACCCTAATCGTTTATGTCGATATGAATTGATCTTTGGTGGAATTCTAGAATAAAATTTTTGTTATTTCCTCTGCATTATCCTCTATATGAATGTCATATTTTAGTTACGAATTTCAACAAAGACAACATCTTTTGCATGCATGCATGTAGTAGATCCTTTGTTTGTATGCATGTACTAGATCACCTTCCTATATGAAATTCTATCAAAAAATGAGTAGAGAAGGACATCTTACTTCAAAATCTTGGATTGATGCATGTATAACATTCCTTTTATGCATACATGTACTAGAGTCTTATCCTACATAAGATGGTAAGAAAATGAGAAGAGAAGGACATCTTACCTCAAAATCTTGGATGTGTTGAAGAAAGAGAGAAAGAGAGGAAGAGAACATTTTTGGAGTGAAACAGGGTGTGTAGAATGAGTTATGGCAGGCCAAAAGGTGTGGGAGGGGTATTTATAGACCCTTTCATCAAAATTCACTGTTTCATTAATATTCTAAGTGCTACATACGTTACAAGTGGCTTACGTATGTAACTATATATGGATTACATATGTAACTTTGGTATCGTTTGTACATAACATCATAATTTACATAAGTAACTCAACATCTTTTGCTTCTATTTCGATTTTTACACGGTTTACATATGCAACGTTGTGACTTACGTACGTAACTCCATTGTTATGTATGTAAATTTGTTCCTTACACACATAAGGCGCTTTTGCAGCTTAAGTATGTAAGTTTTAATGCTTACGAACATAATTCTTTCCTAGCTTGTCTACACAACTCCTTTATCTTGTGTATTTAAGTTTGATCATTTCTGGAGCTTGTTTACATCTAAACTTAGGGAAATCTCAACTTTAATCACCATTGGTTCCACACAAGGATCAAAACTCCCAAGTCATCATTCTCGAAAATTGAAAATCAAGCGAGGTATTACAACATTGGTGTACAAGCATTCACAATTTTTTGAAAAACTAATATAATGGATTTCAATGTGTAATTGTGTAATTTATGAACTTAAGGGTCTAATCTTGTAATTTTATAAAATTTTAAGGATTGAATAAATAATTTAACAGAAAAATATATTTCTATAGAAACCTAGCCACCTCAACACCTCTCCTCACTCAAGAACCATTGCCACCACCATACATCTGCCCAATCTATTTCACCATTAGCACCACCCCTGATGTTGTTACGTCTAAAAGTAGTCGCTTTTCGTCGACACAAAACTGAGCCCATAACAGTCGTCGTTGAGTGTTACAATTCTAGATCTCGCCGATATCATCGATGAAGATTGATATAGAGAAAGAGGAAGAAAGGATGTAATAATGTGATTCCAGATCTCTCGCCATCATTGTCGCCACTCTATCAAATCTTTACCTATTTCATCTCCATTATTGATCTTTTCATCGGTCGCAATAACATTGGTAGATATGAGATGGGTCGATAAAATAACAATGAAGGATAAAGAGAGAGAATGAGAGAAAGAGAGAAGAGGGAAACAAAGAGAGACAAGATGAATATAGAGAAGAAAGAAGGGAGAGAGAAGAGAAGAGACGAGACGAGACGAGACACTTTCAATGGGGGAGAGACGAGATTTTTGCTGGCATTTTAGAATATGGATCGGCATATCTTCACAAATTTAGTTAGATGAGATTTCCAAACGATATTTTTATAAACGTTCTATACTGATTTTGTGTCCAAATAACAAAAAATTATAAAAATATTATTTCAATTATTTTTTATTTGTATTCATTATGTACATATTTTGTACGCATTTTAGGTGGTGGACACTTTTTGTGACTGTTTCGTAACTGTCGCGAGTTGTCAATCTTTTGGCTTGTGGTCAAAGTATGGTCAAACTCTAACATGCGATCAAACTGTAGTATTTTTCAGAATGTTTTTTTTCATGTGTGTTATTTTTAAGAATCTTTTGTTGTTGTAGTGTATATATATATATATATATATATAATCAAAAGCTATACACCTAAAAATGATTAGTTTCCATATACTCATTGATTCTAAACTATACTCTTTTCCTAATTTCTGATATTTTTTTGATATTTTAATTAAGAACCTTGTTGGTTATTTAAGTATAAAGTATTTTCATTTTTAGAAAAAAGGCTGAAGTTGATTTATTAAATTATTTTTAATTTAATATATTTTTAGAAGCATTTTATTAGGAAACCGATAGAAGTAGTTTCACAACTTGATTTGATTTGATATGAGATAATCTCACTCGTCTCAATTTAAGATACACATATTTTTCTTTAATTAAAATAACCTCACTACCATATTTGCATTTTATATCTCATTCAAGGTTCTATTCAAAAATTTTTAATAAAATTTATTTAGAACTAACACATTGATTATTAAAAACATTGGTTGATTTTTCACTAAAATCTGAAAAGTACAGTCGAAGCAAATTCATTACAAATTGGAAGGCAAATTCAAGTCGGGAAAACAATCTCCGTACCAAAAAGGATTAAGAAAGGCTACTTGTGAAGGAAATTGATTTTCAGGGAAAATTAATTCTAAACCATCAATTAGTTGGCCTCCTTGACATCCCTAATTGGTCATTTCCTAACGTACAGCTAAAAATAATAATAAGATATGGTCAAGCTTCAAATTTCCTTGTGTTCCAAGGTTTGAAAACCGTGATATAACGACCCCAAGAATTACTTCAAACATTGTTGATTGGTCTCACCTTATTTGACCAACGCAATTTCTTGCATGTAACCAATTGGAAGCATCCCTTCATGTGGCCACTTATTTTAATTAGGGTGGTTGTGGTTCAGGTAAATTTAAGGATCTCAAAAATTTGTCTTTGTCCTAAATATTGGAGATTGAAGGACACGATTTTAGTACTATTAAATTATAACTAAGTTGATTGGTGGTTGTATCAAAATTTTCAAAATTAATAATAATAATTTTGAAAATTTTGATAATAATAATAATAAGTATCTTATTTGTATAACAATTATCACAAAGAATTGTGAGTATAAGATTACAATATGACACGAATGACGCGAATTCAATTTTTGCAGTGTTTATGTCATGTATAATGATGTGTCATATATAAATGGCATAACACGATTACGATACGTATAACAGGAATTGTCACTCTTCCTTTAAATATCTACGAAGTATAATTACATGTACATTGTAGGTTTTTGGTAATTAAACAAATAATACACGGTTAAATTCTTCAAAAGAATTAAGATTATCTCAATAAAAGACTTATGAGAAGTAAATTAATTTTCTAAGATTTGTGGGAAGACCTAATTGTAATCTATGGGAACCTTTCATTGGATAAGTTGTTATGACAATTTACCAACTTGGTCCACAGAAGGTCAAACAGAATGTCTTACTTGCTTTGATTATTTTCAAAATTTTGTAGGTTTTTTTTTTTGTTTTTTGACAAGTAAGATTTTGGAGTTTTGTCACAAAGACAATGTAATTGCCAGCTTTGTGTAGCGACATAAAAAGGCATGATTTTACAAAGCATGACCACCACGTTGCTTTCACATGCCTTGTTTTTACCCTATTCCATGTTTGGATCACCTGAATAATTCTCCAGCTAAATAGGAAATGCTATAAAAAGCGTTGCTCATTTCTTCATCAAAGATGAATTTATTGAATTTGAGACCTGCTCTGTCCCTACACTGAAGGTGTTTGGTTTCGTTACTATTAATATTTAGTGTTCTCACATCGCTTTAAAAGCCGAAATCAATAATCACTTATAAACATCTCTTTTGTTGATGTTATAGTGCCATAGTTCTTTAATATGGGATTGTCAAGAGACATGAACCACAAAAGATATACATGAAATGTACAATATCTACCAATTTACAATTCACAATTGTCATTACTCCTCAATCAGCCAAAATTCAAGACTCTAATTCTTTTATTAAAACACCTTTTCACCGTTCAAATAATTATATTTTTTAAGATTTGAATCTCTCCTAATAAAATCTACTAAAACCAACATGCTCAATACCTGCTTTCGCTGCTGTTTCGGATCGACTTCTGCAATTCTGTTCAAAATTCACGTCAATGTTGATGTCTCTTTGCTCATCTTCCACATTTGAAGGGACCAACCACAATAAAACCGAGATCAGTAAATCCATGCGCCGTGGTTTTTAAGTCAAATCTAGCTATATCATGCGACTAAGGAAGCCATTCACTCAGTTACGACTCCTGAATGTTCAAGCACAACGTCCAACCATAGATGATGTCCAAAGCAATTCATTTGAAAAGAACAAAGTAAATCCGGTCACCATGGTTTTCTTGGACAATGCAGAGACTGCTCAACTGTGCTGCAAGTGCCTTGACTCAAGACATCGACAACAATGACTCATCAAAATATGGCGGCTGAAATATGCTTTAACTAAAGATACTACTTCACCCACAAGCACAAGTTCGAGCTAATTTATGGAAAATTGCAGCATACTAATAAGGTACCAGAATCTAGATGATTAATTAGAAAGTAAATCATGATATTATACCCATTTCACCAAAAAAGACAACCTTGAACTGTTTGAAGGATTGATTACCATAAAAAGATGAAACTTCTTACAATCTGAAACCCAATTCTATGTTTTCGTTGGGTCAGTACCGGCAGTCAAACCCCATCTGTCAAATTTGCTAAAGATGACCTTTTGAGCCGATTCCCTGATGCCTAAACAGGCTGCTCCAAATATAATCCCAGGATTGAACCATGCAAAATATGTACAGGAGCCATTGATACGAAAGCTTGATAAATTTGACAGTGAGCAGCTTGATGCAACTGGAAGATGTTCACGTGTTTGCAGATTGTGTTGGTATCCTCAGGTGGTTATGTTCACCTTCGTAAGTAACAATCAGCATGGATGGTTCTTCCAAACACCTTTCCACATGCTTCCTTGCAGGACAACCTCTCATGCTGCTACATTTATAATATCCCCTGCAAACGTTCAAGCAGAAATGTCAATTCATCAAACCTTAAAAGGAAAACACAAAAACTTTTGTGGACAACCATTTGAAATGTCGATGAACACAAAATGAATACAAGCGCAATTGCAGAAGCCAGTGACGGACTTTTGAGATAGCAAATGAAATAATTCTTTTTCATATCATATCCAAGAGGCAACTCACCCATGGCATTTCAAATCTTCAATCACGATACACAATAACAATACTCGTTCTATTCCAAAAGGTACAGTTCACATCATATCAATACAACTAGTAAAACATAGGAAGTGCACTAACAAAAGAGGAACGATTGAGTTGCACAAATAGGGCTTTCTAAATGTTGCTAATTAGTAATAAACAAATACCAATCAAGTACTCAGCAATAAGGGGAAAAATCACTGGAAATAACTTTTGATTCTACATGCAAATTGCAATTAAATCTGGAGAAATATTAGCAATTTAGCAAAATACGATTCCTTTTATACATTAATCTCCATGCCTCAGCGAAAAAACTCAAATATTACCTAGGGTGAGGAGAACCCTTGATTGGCTTCTGTCCATACTTCCTCCATGAATAATCATCAGGAGGAATATCAGCGAGCTTGTTGCTAATAGCAGGTACCTTGATTGATCTCTTCACCCTATGTTTCCTGCAAAAAGGACATGGTATCCAATGAGCAAATGAGTTTCAAAACAAAATTTCTACACAATTACAACAAAGTTAGTACGAGACACCAAAATTTGGGCATTTTAGGAAACAAACTTACCTCTTCTTGGAACAATGGCATCTACTACTACTACTACCACATTTAACACTCCCATCTTCTCCCCTGCCAGAACACTTTCTCTTGTGCTGTGAACTCTGGTCCGAGGATCGCGGTCCCCCAATTAAATGAAAAGCACTTCCTTCTAGATTAGCCACACTACCATCCATACTCAAGGATGACATGAAAGATCTATTAGATGACATAGTAGGCGTGCAGCTGGAACTATCAAAATTCAAGTTAATCCCACTATTGCTCCTTTTATACATCATTTCAGCTTGCTGCTTTAGCTGCTGTTGCTGCAGGTGATGAAGCTGC
>CAODLS012447806.1:0-11406 GCA_948243855.1 Flueggea neowawraea | reverse complement strand
CATTTGATTACTTGTCTATGTTTCTTGTTTTCGGAGGATGGGGACTTGATGCTTGAGTTTGGTGTTACCTAGCAGGCCATGTCTGTATTTTTTTTTTTGGTTAATATATAAACAAAAATAGTATGTTTGGGCTTTTTTTTTTGCTCCTTACTGAGCTTTTGAGATTTCTCATACCTTAAGGCTTGAACTCAATATTGAAGGGCGTTATTAATTTGTATTTTTGAGCTTCTATTGAAGTTGTAAATCAGTTTTTGTTCCTTTGAAGTACTGCAAGATGAAGTCTAAAACAGAAGAATGTGGCAACCCTGCCTTCACTGGTTTTGCCACTGAACTATAAAGCATTGCCCTGAAAGTTTGTTTGTTTGTTTCCTTTCTTTCCCCCTTATAATTAGTATACTGTTTCCATTTATTTGCTGCAGACAAGGATTGGGATGATATAATATTCAGAGTGGACAACAAAGTAGAGTTCTATGCAGTTTCCTTTGTTAAGATGCACAAGTAGTTCATGAATTGAAGAATTATCTGCAAAGTAATAATCCTTCTGATTCCTATATATAGAAAAGTAGTTTGCAATATTGCTCGATTTCAGGTGTATAACATTTTCTCTTTTTCATTTTTGTAGGCTGTGGGGCAGATATACACGTGATTGTAAAAATTGAAAATGCAGATTCTATTCCAAATTTGCATTCAATAATCACAGCATCTGATGGGGTAATCTCTTGATTCCTTCCAAGTTCCGTCGATCCATATGACTGACTGTAGATGAAGCTGATTGAATGATGTTATTATGATTAATTCTGAATTAATGTGTTGAAAATATTAGAGTTTGTGTCCTATATTCCCCCATTAAATATATTCTACTTTGACCCTTCACTTCCTTGTGCCCTGGGTAAAACTTGAAAAAAGGGGAAAAAGGTTGCTTTCTATTTCTTCATTTTTGAAATTACCTTGTTGGTGGTTTTGGGGGATGATGTCATTTTAACTATTTTCATTCTCAGTTTTGATTGTGTTTTAAAGCTTGATTTTTGGGTTAAGGAATCAATTTGGTTCCATTTGTTGAACTTGCAAGATTTTTTTTCCCTTCGGAGTGATTGGCACCATCAACGGTTGTGAGAGGAGATCTTGGCTCAGAGCGCCCTATTGAGGAGATTCCACTTCTTCAGGTAATTGTTGAATCTGAGAGTTTTTTCATCAAAGTTGATGGCAGTTATTCTTTTAACAGGAATGAATTTGATTGATCTGTTCCAATTTGCTGGAAGAGATAATCAGGCTGTGTCGGAGCATCAGAAAGGTTGTCACTGTGGCAACAAATATGCTGGAAAGCATGATTGTTCATCCAACTCCAACCAGAGCAGAGGTATCAGACATTGCTGTTGCTTTCTGTGAGGGCCTGATTCCTATGAGGGTTCTGATTTGATCATGCTCTCTGGAGAGACTGCTAATGAAAAGTAAGTGGGTTGTTGATCCTGCGGTAGTAATAAAACCCGTGCCTTAACTTTCATAAGTGTCTCTGACGTTACATTCCCCTTGTAGATTCACATTGAAAGCAGTGAAAGTTATTCACACTGTTGCATTACCAACGGAAGCAACCATTGCTGGTGGTCTAATGACTAGTGCCACCTAATCTTTGTCAAGCCTTTAAGGTAACTGGCATACAACTATACTCATCATTTATATTTTATTTGTTCATCAAAAGAGTGTTTGCAGAATGCTTCTTGTTTTCTGTAGAACCGCATGAGTGGGAACTGTGGTTATCTTGCAACCATGATGTCAAACTCTCTTGGAACCTCAATTGTTGTCTTTATCGGAACTGGCTTCATGGCTATATTGCTTGGCAATTATCGCCCTTCAGGACCTGTATTTTGCATCCACAAAAGAGTGAGTTTCTTGGTCCCTCAATTTTGAGTTTGTAATTAATATAATTTGTGGAGGTATTAATACATTAACATGTTAATTGCTTGAAAATAGAATTCACAAAGTTTGTAGTTTAATGTTGGAAAGTTGTCAATTTGAAAGTTTGAGTAACCATGTGACGTGTGTTTTTTCAGAAAGAGGATATGCTTCAGAGGATGGCTTTATACCAGGGAGTATGTCCCATATTCATGGAATTTACTGATAATGCAGAAGAAACTTTTGCAAATGCCTTATCATTGCTCAAGGTGAGTTGGATGTTGGGGAGTACAAGTTGTAGGCCATGCTTGGACAGAGTTGTCAGTGCAGCGGTTCTGAAACACTTCGAGCAGCTGCTGCACTAACCCCTATCCAAATGGAGCCGTAGACAGCTTCAAATCAATGCCTATATTTGTATTACTTATGGGAAACTGTGTTTAGGAAAAGATTTATTTGACATTGTTAAATTCCAAGGCAAGGACTTCCTTTTTATCAACGACTATTGAAGAAAGCAAGCCTTTTGCATGTGTGCTTCATTTATTATTCTTGGTGGAGAAAGTGAAAGATGACTTGTTCAAAGTTTCCATGCTTCTCTGAATAGATGAACTGTAACCATTCTGTTCATCATCATAATACTTTGGCCTAAGCTTTACTCCTCCATACATAGGTTACTTCTTTATCTGCGGAAGGGTTTGAGAAGTGGGCACACTTCCTGCAGTGGCTGGCACGGCCAGCAACACACAGATAGTTTTCCTTCATTTATCGATCAAGTTAAATAATCTGCAACATATTTGGCATTAGCCCCCAGTGGAAAGGGTGACTTTAACACCCCGCTGTTGGCAACTTGTGATGCCACTCCTGACATCAGTGCAACCATTCACGGTGGGGTTGCAGTGACCAGCAAGATTCATTTCAGGAGTTTGGCCATTTCCAAATTTGTTGAGGGGGCCTATGGCAACATTTGCATATCTTCCGGTGGCACAGGATTATGCTTGAGTTCTTTCATTCCCAGTAGAGAGGATATAAATAGTGGCATCTCTATGAGGGTATATGATAATTAGCCATGTTTTGCAAGGCTGAAGCCTTGAGAGTTGCTGTTGTCTCAACTGCCAACCAGGATCAAAATTTTTCTCGACTAGCCGTTTCTTTTTCTCCCTAAAAATTGAACCTGCGACTTTTTTGCTCCTTAGAAATGCAACCTTTTGGAGTCGGAGTTTACTCCAATACTAATAACATAGAATCAAATTGAAAGGAGAAATGTTTTGATCGTTTACATTATCCATAGACTACTCACAGGATTACTGTCAATGTGAAATGGTTCCACTAGATTTGATAGTAACAAGGAAATCTGCATATATTAATATGATTTTTCTAAACAAAGATTAATTGTTCATGGATTCTTGGCAATAAGTCGGTCAACTTAAGATCAGATTATATATGTATGAAGCGACACATAAAGAGAGCCTGATTTTGCTGTTGAATCACTCGTAAAAGTCTCAACTAAGCTTCAAATGAGTATTAACTACAACTACCGAGCCATTTCTCCAGCACCGGAAGGATTTGAGAGGTCTACCCGTTGGCGTGCCACCGGCAATCCCATGAACATTTTTCCTGTCTTCACGGTTGTAGTCCAAAAATTCCATAAACTTATGAGGTTTGCAATGTTACTGATGCGAGAAAATCAAGAAATTGATTTTTTTAATGTTTTGTATTACTTTAATAATGATGTAATTTAGTAGGATTATTTAACGATGTGATCCAACGAGTAATGAAGGACGAGAAAATCAACGTCATTAATAATGATGTAGTCCAACAGTAATGAAAGAAGAGAAAATCAACATCTTTAATATTTGAGGAAATTAGTCCACTCTTTTACTATTGTGTTTTTTACCGTATTTACGACTGTATTAAAATTTCTCAAATGTTAAAAAAAGGGTTATAAATTTTAAAATGCCTAACTCTACAAAGGAGAGAAGGTAAAATACACGCGTCATTTTAATTTTTATTCTTTCTCTTCTCTTCCCTCCCTCTCGTCTCTCTTCTTTCTCTCTCCTCTATAGTCGACCCTCCTCCTTCTCTTCCTCCCGCCGATCCTCTATTCCCGATGATTCAGCTAAGTTTGAGCTCGATCACGAGAGTTACCATGACCTCCCCTCGCCTTCCGACGAGAAAGGTATTTTTTTTGTTAACGAACTTTGATTGAATCTCTATATTTGAGCTGTATTTTTGTATATTGTTGGTTAATAAATTATTAGTTAATTATTGCTTGTTGCATAGTTTGGCAATGATTTTACATTTGCATTGTGTTTGAGAAGTTTGAAGGAAAAGAGAATTTTGAAACTGAAAGCAGAAACTAGTTCCTGAGGAGTGAGCTAATGATTAATTCGGGCAGCTTTAGGAGCTATCTGTTGTAAATTAATTAGGGTTTGGATTAGGGAACCTTTAAATGCATGGATTTGGAGGGATTTGGGTTAACTAGTTAAATTTGCGGTTCCTATTTGAACTGTTTTGAGTTGAGAAGAGTGAAACATGAAATGCTTAAAGGTTAAACCAATAAGCCCATCAAAGTATAAAAATTATAGGCAAGCTACTGTTAAGGTTTGAGGTATTTGCTTCAAAACTTTTGTTCGAATGCTTGAAATCCAGTTAAAGCATAATTAATATGGCTGTAAAGGGGTTTGGTGCTATTGTAATCCATTGTGAACCAAATTGACTTGCATATCCAATCCCAAATGGTTAATTTCTCAATAGAAATTAGCATTGTAATCTTTTTCCCCAATCATTATGTGATACTCAAACAAGCTGAATATAGGGTAGTTTATGTTGTTTGGGTGTGTATCTTATGTGTTGTGGATTACTTTCCCACATCCCAAGTTTGCAAAGTCAAATTTAGTTTGGTTGAGTTTCGTCTTGCAGAGATACCAGTAAGAATTTTCTTCCCTATTCTTGGGTTTTTCTTCTTCCAGAGACTTATCAATTTGATTTGTGCATGATGATGTCATCTCAGGTATGCTGATGTTATGTTCATGTGGTTTTGATATGTTCCCATGTTATTTTCAGATATCGAAAATGAGCAAGAACAGGAGAATATTGGTCGCCATAATGCAGTTCCCTTTTCATATGGGGGAACTGGTGAATCAACTGCTGAGATAAAGGATACCGATGTTGAGATAAAGAGATCGAGAGCAAGACACTGATGCCGAGAGAGATAGCGAGAGAGAGGCGGCCAGGAGATAACAACTTAGAGAGGCGGCCAAGAAAATAACATTTAAATTCACCAAATAAATTTAAAAAATATTTTAGAATGTGCTCATTTTGTACTAACTTTTTGTAAATATTTATTGGTATTACACTCGTTTTTGTACCGATTTTGCTCTCATAACTTTACCAAATAATAAAAATGTTAAAATAATTTTTTTTTTTTTTTTGCCTTGTACTCATGTTGTGTTTGCTTTTGTAAACATTTGTAAGTATTGTTCTCATTTTGTACTCGTTTGTTTTCGTTTTATACTTATTTGTTTTCGGTTTATTATCGTATTGTACTCATTTTTTGAATCTGAAATAATGAGAACAGTTTGTTTTCGTTTTGTAATTATTTTTGTATCTAGAATAATGAGAACAGTTTTTTTCGTTTTGTACTCATTTTTGTATCTAGAATAATGAGACCAGTTTGTTCTCGTTTTATATTCATTTTGTCATGTGGTCAAATTTTCTGGAATGTGGTCAAACGCGTGGTCGACACGTGGTCAAATTTTTGACGTGCGGTCAAAAAAGTGACCAAAAGGTCAAATTTTAGTGTATTTGAAATTATCATAAAAGAGTGGATATTTCTGTAAATATTCTGAATATCCTTGCATTTTAGAAATTCAAATTGTTTTTTTGAATTTTTCTTTAATTGTCCCTTAATATTTTGCATATTTTAATATTTTTAATTATTAGTATAAATCTTGTAGGATTATTTCAAACGATTTTTTAGAATCCTACTTGAAGTATATTCCTATTTTATTTAGGTTTTCCTAATTGGACTATTCCTATTTGATTTAGATTTTCCTAATTGGAGTAGAGTTTTATGCCTATATACAGGCATCTATGCTATGTAATTAGGGGAGTTTTTGTTGTTGAATAATATTTTTGTAGGAACGTCTTTTCTTTCTCTCCAAATTTCGATATTCTTTATTGAATCAATAATTTTTAATACCTATTTCCTAAGTATTCGTGGAATCAACAAGTTGTAGAAGAGTTGTTTCCAAATTCTTGCGTGAATCAACATACTCAATTAGTTATCCTTTTAATTTTCATAGCTTCCGCTACATCAATTGGTATCAGAGACAAAACTGATCCAATGTGAACATGTTGCCTAGAAGACAACAGCGTGTCGAGGACGTGTATGGATGCAACATGGAGCAGTAGGTTCATGAGATCTTTAACGAACGGCTTGAACTCATTGTTGATCAGCTTCTAGTGAGGATGGTTGTGATGGTGGATAATCGGCTCGGAGCAAATCAAATTCGCGGCAACAACCACTGGGTAAACTCTGATATTCAGGACCTTGACGTTGAGGAGGGTGATAAGCATGAAGTTAAGGCTCCTCGGAGGCGTCGTAGAGCAGTGGTAGAGGATGGCCAAAGGTGTTGGGAGACGGGTATGAGAACTGAAATTCCAGAATTTCATGGCAGCCTACAACCTGAGGCACTGTTTGTTGACACTGATGACTGTAAGGAGGACAAAATTGAGTTGTCTGGCAATCCAATTTATGATGAGGAAATAGTCGACAAACTTCTTGTTGAGGGCGAAGTTGGGGCATCTTTGGTGGATAGACAATATTATTTAACGCCGAAGGCTGCGAGTGCTGATGATTGGTTGCGCACTAACATTTTTCAGTCAACATGTATCATCCTTGGTATAACTGGAAAACACCATAAGCCCTATAAATTGGTGTGGCTAAAACAAGGAGGTGAGGATGTTTTACACCAGTTGTTGTTGATCTCTTTTCTCATTTTAAAATTCGAGGATGAGTTTTTTTGAACAAAGAGAGAATGATGCAGGACGAGAAAATCAAGAAATTGATTTTTTAAAATATTTTGTATTACTTTAATAATGATGTGGTCCAGCAGGATTATTTAATGATATAGTCCAACAGGTGATGAAGGACGAGAAAATTATCACTAATAATAATGTAGTCCACCAGTGTTGAAGGAAGAGAAAATCAAGATCTTTAATATTTTGCATATTTTAATATTTTAAATTATTAGTATAAATCTTATAGGATTATTTCAAATGATTTTTCAGGATCCTACTTGAAGTATATTTTTATTTCATTTAAATTTTTCTAATTGGGGGTATTCCTATTTAATTTAGGTTTTTCTAATTAGAGGAGGGTTTTATACTTATATAAAGACATATATTCTATGTAATTATGGGAGATTCCGTTGTTGAATACTCTCTCCGTTCCAACTTGATAGATACTAACTACTTTTTGCAAAAATTAAAAAATAGTAGTTTTAATAGTTAAATTTATTTAATTTTTATATAATTTTTTATTTATACCATTTGACTAATTGTATTTATAATTAATGAATTAATTAAAACAAAAATTAAATAATTGTAACTTCGTTAATAATAAATACAACAAAAAAAGTATATTTTTAAACGTCTAAAATAGAAAGTATGTCTATCAAATTGGAACGAAAAGAGTAACATTTTGACATAAATGTTTTTTCTTTCACTCCAAATTTTAATATTCTTTATTGAATCAACGATGTTTGATGCTTATTTCCTAGGTATTCACAGAATCAACAAGTTGTAAAAGAGTTGTTTCCGGTATTTGTGAGCGAATCAACGGAGTCAATTAGTTATCCTTTTAATTTTCATAGCTTCCGCTACGTCCTGAGCCATACTGGCAAGATGCCTTGTTATAAAATTGAACCCAAACATAGCCTAAAGTCCTGCCTTGAAAGCAGTCCCATGATACCTATTAGGAAAAATGCAAATCGTGGAACAGCTGTAAAATACACCTCTTCCTCTCTTGCTATAATATACTTTCTGCGCAAGAAACTTCCAATATTTTGTTGAACCAAGCTCTATGTCGAAATCAATGCCATCTAACACGGCGTCAACGTGAAGATGAACGGTCTCCCAAGAAGTCCCACAAACAATGTACCAAACGTTTAGCGTCTCTTCGTGAACTCGCGAGTAGTTCCACCAATGGAAAGCCTCACCTTGATTCCTGGCTCTAGCAGTGCTTGATCTGTTTTTCCGGCTGCCACCATGAGACTGCAGTAATGATCCGCAGGGCCATCATCAATTTTGAGGATACGCCATCTGTACCAAAATAAAGGAACAAACTTGATCTGATTATAGTAATTCACATGTGCAGCATAAAATTACTGCAAAATATTAATATAGGCCTAAGCATGTCAAAAGCTCCGCAACAAGAAAACCAACTTTAGATGTACAAGGACAAATTTATGACAAATAATTCAAGAACATCTCAAATGGTGCTCTCTATTTTTTAAGCACTTTTTGATAAAGATAGAGAGCATCAATAATTATATAGATTGAACATAGAAATTCTCTCCAATTCTACTCCTTAACTTTCTAAAATCATATAATTACAAATTTAAATAAATGGTGATTAGAGAAGATAAATGAATAATTAAAACAAAGTGAAGAAAGAGAGAATAAAATATAACGATTTGATTAATCACATACAAGATAGTCATTTGGACTCTTTAGATATAGCTAGTGAAACTCACTTTCTACTTTATTCTAAGAGATAGAGAGAGAGAGATAAAAAGTAGAGTGAAGTTGAGTTATAGTGGTTGACTCTTCAAAATAAAGAAGATTGTCAATTTGAAGAAAGCATTGGAGATGTTCTAACAAATATAACAACATGCCAACAATGAAAGGTGCTTGTGGGGCTTCGCACCAATATGATCCAAAGTACACATAGGAGTCAGAATACGAATAATCAAGCTTCATATAATAACGAACAGACTGATCTCTCCTAAGAAACATATTCAATCTTCAATCCTATAAAAATACATACAATTTAGGAATGAAATCCACAAAGCTCAGGAATAAAAGTTGAAACAATTTTACATATTGATAACAAAATATGGTTTCAAAGCCCATATGGAACATAAACCTGGACCTCGATTTTTCAGATACAACAAGCCCAAGGAGAATTTAGCTGAATTTTGGAAGAATGTGCAACAAGAATTTAGAGAGAGAATCATCACCTCATTGGATGAAATTGAGCGACTTGATGATGAGTGTGCCCGTCTCTGGAGTGAGTAGCATTCAAGTTGTCAGAAACGTAACACTAATAAAAAGTAAAAATGGATGAGCAAAATTTTCGCCAAATTTGGTTTAGATCAAAAGTTTGATTCAGTTTATATATAGAGAAATCTGGTCCACAAAAGGTAAACAAAATCCAAGAAATAAACTCATTAAAAAAAAGACTGAATTAAAACCAAACTAAATCAGTTTATATAAACTGATTTAGATCAAAAGTTTGATTCAGTTTATATATAGAGAAATCAGGTTCACAAAGGGTAAACAAAATCCAAGAAATAAACTCATTAAAAAAAAGACTGAATTAAAACAGAACTAACTTTGGTCAACCAATAGTTCAGTTAGGTATCTCAGCTTTTCAAACATGTTCTCTTTGCTTGATTTTCAAAATCAGTTCAGTTCAATTCAAAACCAAGCCAAACCAGATGCTCACTCCTTAAAATACCGTCACATGACAGTGCAACAAACAGAAAACCTATACAAGCAAACAAACCTGTTTTACACCTGAGGTTTTAGATGCCCCACCCATCTTTTCGAGGAGGTTTTGCATGCTAGAAGTCATGCCAGATATCTGAGCTTCCATAGAAGCATACTTTTGCTCCATGGCCTCCATTTTTGCTAACATCTTGCTTACTTCCTCATTAGCTGCTCTTTTGGCTTCTGATGCAACCTGCATCAACCGAAATTGGCCACGTTTGTTGCCCCACAGTTCCGAAGGAGTAGGACCCAATCCATAACAGCGAACTTGCCCACATTTGTCTGGTCCCATGACTTTAATAAAGGTATCTTCACAGTCATTGCTGGTCTGCAAAGTCTGTTGTTTTTGAGCTGCCCGTTCATTGAGTTTTGCCTAAAGTGAAAACAAAAATATTCTGATTGTTAGGTTAATTGAGCAAAAGATATCGAGTGATCAGTTTGCATAGTCCTATTCCGTTAAACATACAATTATTTCCGCAGCCTTCTCATTCAGAGGGTGTCCATCCTTGCGTGTGCGGGTCATTATGTACAGATCTGCCCTAGTTGGCTCACTCCCACCAGGCCTTTTTGCTCTCTGTGCTCACATACACAGAATTGATTGAAAGCGTTACATCATAGAATTGAAAATAAGAGTGATTATTGAGAAATATGTTGCATTACGTTACCTCTTCCTCACGTAACCTCGCAAAGCTCTTTGTGCCTGAAGTGTGGGTAACCTTCTGATTTGCACGGTTGGCCTTATTTATTTCACAACGCAACTGCAAATGCCATCAGAAGTATCAATTTTAATGCCTTGTATATTTATGCAGAATGTGCCTTTTTACGGGTAAATCTCAAATCATTGCTGCTGATACCTGCAACTCCTCAGAGTTCCAATAGGATACAAGAACAGGCCATTGATCTGGAAGGACTCTTTTATCACGGTGTATAAGACGTTCTTCATCAGTCTTAGAAGGGTCGTAATTTTCAGCCTTCAATCTTGCCTTAAAGTTCCTCCATTTTTTTGCAATAGATTTCAGTACCCAACCTTTGCATTTTGTGTCAATGTCAAACTTTGTCTAGCACACAAAGAGAAAAGCAAAATTAGATTATGAACAACACATTATTAAAGAGATGACAGAAAAGGAAGAGTGTGAGAAATGTCAATTCGTATATGGGGGAAAAATGGCCTAAAATTTTCAGAGACCCAGATCTATCCATTACCAGTAAAGAACAAGGGTAATGCTAGAACTCATTAATTGTGTTTACCACAAGTGGAAGGGATGGGAATTGATTTTTTCTTTTTTTATGATGGTACATTGGGAAAAAATGACCTAAAATTTGCTCGGACCCAGCTCTCCCCATTACCAGTAAAGAACAAGGGCAATGCTAGAACACATTAATTGTGTGTACCACAAGTGGAACTGGTGGAACGTTCAAAATGTTTGGTGAAATTATACCATCATAAGAAAAAAAAAATCAATTGCCACCCCTTACACTTACAGCACATACAAATCGTGGCTTTTAGCATTGTTAAAATAAAAAAGTGTTTGCATGTAATAACATACTAGGACAAACAGCCACATTTCCTCTTTCTTCTCGTCGGGCATTGCACGCCAATCGGGAATGGTAAGTGGGCACATCTTACCATTTCGTGCTATGGTTCCCAAGAAGGATGCCAGCTTAAATGCTTCAGTACCTATGGGCTGTCCCATTGAATTAATGGAGACATGCCTACGCTCTCCATCAGGCAAGTCTAATACA
>CAODLS012447757.1:0-18056 GCA_948243855.1 Flueggea neowawraea | reverse complement strand
GTTCATTCAAATAAAAATTATGAACTTTATTTTAATGTATTTTTTATTTTAATGTATTTTTAATTTTAATGTATTTTTATTTTAATGTAATATTTTTATTTTAACGAATTATTTTTATTTAAATGAATTATTTTTATTTTAATGAATTTGGAGTAGAAAATATTAAATAAAATAGTAGATAAAAGTTAAACGATTAAAATAAAACTGTATTCAGTAAAAAACTAAGTAAATATTTCGCAAAACTTTTAAAATAACTCTTACATTACAGATAAAAAATTAAAAAATTAAAAACTAAAAATTTTAATAAAATAATAATAAAAATATTAAATAGACATCTTACAAAATAACTTTATATCTTGAAACAAATAACCGTCAAACACCACCACACCACAATTAAACAAAACTTATATTTAATTAAAACAAATAAAAATTAAACTCTTCTCTTCTCGCTCAGCAATGGAGTCTCTGCATCTTAACTTCGATCTCTCACCAATCTCTACAAAGCCTTCGAAGCTCTCTCTCTCCGCTCCTATCTTCTCTTACAGACTCTCCCGGTCTTCGAGGTTCGCAAGGCCCGCGTTGACCAGGAAATGAAGTGGTGTGTACGCGTCGCCGAATCGGACGGTGAAGACGGAGTCCATGTCAACGACATCGGACGGCAGCGATTTGTTTAAGTTGATTGGAAGAGGCGTTCTAGGCTTTGCGGCTGCTGCCACAGCTTTGGCCTCCGTTTGTTTTGACTTTCCGGCTTTCGCTGAATCTCTAACGGTCGCTTTTCCTGTTTCCCGCGCTCGAGAGGTGATCGCAAATTTCCTTTTCTTGTTGTTTTAAAGCATTTTCGTTTGCGAACTGTTTGGTTTACTTGATTTGAGTTACTTTTTTAATGATGTTGACCATTTTTATGGTACATTTTTTATAAGATGTCATTGTGGTGTACATTTCGAGCAGAGTTAACTGCTACCTCTCTGTAAGCTATGTCCAATTTAGTCTGATTCAATTCTTTTTTAACTGCGACCGATTTTATTTGTTGAATTTTTCTTGCTTCTGATTGAGTTGTTGCAGTTTTAATGGCTACAATAGTTGCGACTTCATTTGATACTGTAATTAAGAATCTGGATTTTAACATTTGATTTAAAGTTGATATATCGTTTTGGTGATTATTCTGGATGATGATAACTGGATGATTATTCTGTGATGCTAACGAGTGAGGTTGTTGTTAGGTAAACACAGTTCAGAGGACGCTTGTAGAGGCTTGGGGTTTGATCAGAGAGACATTTATAGACCCAACTTTTAATGATCAAGGTATGCAATGCGTTCATCTCAAATGATGAATAAACTCTATGTTTATTTTTAATTTTGGAAAAGAATCAGTTATCTATTTATTTATTTATTTTTTTATTGTAGATTGGGACATGAAGTTGGAGCAAACAATGGTGGAAATGTTTCCCCTGAAATCCGCTGATGCAGCGTATACTAAAATCAGTGCAATGCTTTCAACTCCTGGAGATCCATTTACTCGGATTATCAGTCCGAAGGTTTAGTAACAACTTTCCTTCTTTTGGTTGCATAGCTTATCGAATCCAGTGTTGTTGTGATTAAGCCAAAGATGGTTTTTGTTTATTTATTTACAGGAATATAAAAGTTTTAGAATTGGGAGTGATGGAAATTTGCAAGGGGTCGGCCTCTTCATAAATGTGGAACCAAGGACGGGGCATTTGGTACGTGATTCTATGAGAGTCGTTGTATTACTATAATCTACTTATTGATCATTCTTAGAACATGTAAGAGGCTTGATCTTAGTTTGAAAGCTTAAATTTTGGTGGCTCCTAAAATTGATTGTCAAGGAAAGTTGATGCCATCTCAAGTGCATCAGGAAAACAGGTGTTCCGTGATTTTCAAACTTTAACTACTTCTCTGTTTTACGTTAAAAAATACTTGATTCTGAGGCATTCATCGTTCTAGACAGCTTCTTAGATTCTATTATTCTTGCTCCATGTCGATTTTGTGAATATAGCAAATGCTTATATTCATTTTGAAATTTCTTTTTAAGTGGTCAATAAAGTTAAATAGCTTCATGTTGATTTTGTGAATGATATAGCAAGATTCTAAATGGTCAATAAGTTATCATGCTGATTTGCAAAAATGCCTTACATCATAGTCCGTTCGGGCGTATGGGTTTAAAAGAAACTTGTTCTTCATGAAAGAATTTAGTCATTCATCACATCTTTTCTGTTATTTTACGAGGATTTATTTTGTGATCTTTTGAGTTCTCTCTCAACTCAAGAGAAAACAGCATTTGGATGGTAGTGTGAGTTATTGACTGTGCAAACACCAACTAGATTCGCTACTTTTTTTTATATAAGTAGATTCATTACTTTTTATTCAATCATTACAGAATCTCAATTTCGCTTGTTTTTGTTCTGTTTTGCTTGCAAAAGTGATACTATTGTTGGTCTTGCAGGTTGTTTTGTCATGCGTTGATGGTAGCCCAGTTGCTCGTGCTGGTATACATGAAGGAGATGAATTGATTGCAATTAATGGTAATAAATGTTTACAACTCTGAGCTTTCTCCCCATGACACTATTGGAATGTGATCAGATGAATGGCGATCCTGAACAGAACACCTCTAACCTTTCTGGGAAAAATATTACTGCAAATTTTTAATCTCAGCTTACTTGAGAATTGAGATAATCAATTCTTAACATGTGATAATTCTGATAATATCATCACATCATGGTAACTCTGGTAATTAACCTCAGTATGTAAGCAGCCACTACGTTCCAATATTTTTGAACGTAACGACTTTTCCAGGAGGGACAGCCATCTGAATATTTAGCGATATCCTGTAAGTAGAAATATTTGAAGCTCATGTCATCAAGTAATTGTTTTCTTGGCAACAACACTTTCTTGAGCTTGGAAGTAGAGACGCCCAACAAATGCCAAAGATCCTTCTACTACTTTCCTGATATTCAAATTGACTTAAGACGATTCTGATCACCTTTAAAATGAAATTTCAGGAGAGAGGCTAGATGGTGTTGCCAGTGAAGCTGCAGCACAGAAACTTAGAGGACGTTCTGGAACTTCTGTTACAGTAAAAGTCCACAGTGTAATCATCAACCCTCATCCACTGCAATGTAAATAAAGATTATGTTTCTTTGACTGATTAAAATTTGAGAGATTATACAGCCTGACATATTTCCATGCAGCAATTTGAAACTATACATCTATGTTTCTATCTTTATATTCTTGCAGATCTCCCTTCCATGAGAAGTAAGGAAATGAAAACTTTGATCATCATCATCATCATCATTGTTACATGCTAATAAATTTTGTTAAATTTTACAAACTCATAGAAATTTAATTCTCTCGGCCAGTGGATGTCCAATTGACATGTTTCTAGTCCATTAACAATGTCTTGGACTTCTGTGCGATGAATTTTTTTTTCCGGATCAGTACATTCACTGAAATTTTGGTGGTGTTGTCAACTTTTTGCAGGGAAAAGCTTCAGGGGATAACTCTAGTATCAGAGAGGTATTAGATCTTTCATTGATCATTATTGCAGTGACGTTTTAAATAGTTCATTAGTCTCTTCCTGACTTCCTGTGTAGCATGGATAATCTTAATTGTGGTACTGTGAATAGGCGTGCTTATGAGACTTGCTTGGTTAGCAACTTATAGCTTCGTAATTTGGACTAAGCTTGCTGCTTTCAGGTCCAACTACCTCGTGAGTACATTAGGCTTTCGCCAATATCCAGTGCCATCATCCCTCATAGAACATCAGATGGTCATCTAACAAAGACTGGCTACGTGAAACTATCATCCTTCTCTCAGGTAATGATTATAAACGTCATAAATGGTCAGTTAAATTATTTATTTCTCGTATTTGTTCTCATGGAGATGTTGAGTTGGTTGGCTTGCTTTCTCTGAATCAGTAAAAGTCCTTCTGACTGGCTTTTGTTTGTTTCAATGGAAATGGAATGGCTTTTATTCAGTTGCACAGCATACCAACGATTTATCAATTTGTTCCAATCAATTCACAGTATATCTCTCGACCAAATTGAAAATGACTACTATATTTCCAATGGAAATTAATTTTTCGTTTCCATTTTGGTAGAGTGCTGCTGCCGATATGGCCAATGCAATACAGGAAATGGAAACCCAAGGTGTGCATTCGTACATACTGGACCTGCGGAATAATCCAGTAAGTTCCTACTATTTACTTTCTGTGGAAAAGAAGACTTCATGAGTTCAGTCTGTGTCCTCCTCTTTCACAATACTGACAGTGTAGGGTGTTTCTTTTCTTGCCATTAAATTTGTCTTACAGGGCTGTCTGGTAACAGCTGGACTTGACGTTGCTCAGATGTGGCTCGATGGAGATGAAACTCTTGTGAACACAATTGATAGGGAAGGGAAAGTGCTACCCATCAACATGGTCAATGGTCATGCTATTACACATGACCCGCTAGTGGTGCTCGTGAGGATCAATTCCTATTTTTCTTTCATTAGTTTTGCATAACTTCTTGAAGCATGCTTAATTATTGATTCTTGCATTTTGTTGCAAATTTTCATTTGGAACTTGTGAAGTTCCAAGTTATTTTATAAGTCGATGACGTCTTCCTACCAAACAAAACAGATCAATGAGGGAAGTGCAAGCGCAAGTGAGATTCTAGCCGGAGCACTGCATGACAATGGCCGAGCTATACTTGTGGGGCATAGGACATTCGGGAAAGGAAATATTCAGGTACCAGCATCATGGCTATGACATGACAAAGCTTCTAATATTTTTATGTGCGTTTTAACCAAAGAAGAAAAAAACATACGCATTCCACTCTAACGAGGTCTAATAGATCCATTTTGCAAATTTCGCCATAGAGGAAATTCGACTCAAAGGAACTGGTAAGACTATGGATTCGGGTCGTCAATTTGGTTCCTTGACTTGAAAATGATTAGAGGATCATTTGAATTGAACTTGTGTTTTCTTTTTCTCTTTCTCCTCTACCTGAGTATTAAAATAATTTCACTGGGAAATCTTTCTAATGTAGTTCACATTGTTAGTATGTCTTTTTATTCATTCTTTTTTCTTTTTCACCTGCAGAGTGTTACAGAGCTGCACGACGGATCAGCTCTGTTTGTGACGGTGGCGAAATACGTATCGCCTGCACTTCACGACATCGATCAGGTTGGCATAACCCCTGACGTTCAATGCACAACGGACATGCTGAATTCACCTAGGGACACTTTGTTAAGGAATAAAAGCTCAGTCTCGACCCTCGAAGCAGACTCCTGTATCATGGTTGCAGAACATGAATTGGACGTTCAAGAATCCAAAGGGACTGCCTCTTAAAAGATAAGCTTCTTGCGCCATTTCATTTCATGCTCTGAAAATTTTTGTATAGATTTAAACTAGAAATCCGAGCATCATGTTGCTGGCTTGTACATTGTTCATTGAATACCTTATATATAAATAAAACCAGAAATTAAAAGGGTTGCAATGGAGCGGTATGGGTTACTCCTTTAAACGGATATCTCGAATTTGAATTCTAAGTATGGAGAAACTCTAAAACTCAGCAAGGAGAACATTGCCGTCCACTAGGGACTTGCCCGGCTGAGTCTAAATTATTCAGATATCAAGAAATTTAATGAAAAATAGACATTAAAGGGTCATCAAAAAGTGCATTTTGTTATTTCACTAGCGCAATAAAAAGTTCGCAGTAAAGAATTAATTCAATGCAATTAACAACACCAGAAAATCAATCAAACCGATAAAAAAAAAAAGCAAATATGTTGTAATATGTTTTTACAGGAATGATCAGAATCAGTGCCTCAGAAGAGCAAAGAGTGATAAAACGAGTGAAACAGCAAGAAGACCACCAGACACAGGCTGAGAAAACGCTGCTCCAGTAACCATTGATGGAGCCCGTGCCGGAGCCATCTGTGCCGACGCTGTTTTAGCTGCAAAGAAGATTGCAGCCAGGTAGGCAACCATAACCAACTTGAGAAAACTAACTTCAGTCATTGGTGAAGGTTTTCTCCCCATAATGTTTAAGTGATACAGGCGAATTAGTACTTTATCTTTGCCACGTTCACAAGTTAGTCCTATATTTTTCAGAAATCAACATTAAGTCCTACATCGTTATATGTTTTCACAATAGAATCCTCTTTTCATATGTGGCACTTAAAGTGCCTATGTGTCACCACTAATTTTGACGTAACTGCCACATTAGCAAGTTATAATTTAACCCAAAACAAACCCAGAGCCAATTACAACTTAACCCAAACCAAACCCAAAATTTCACCATGACCCAGCTCCACCATAGCCACCATCTCCTTCCTGCCACCATCTCCTTCCTCAACATCATCATCTCACTCTCTCTAAGCATAGATTCAATTTCAATAGAAATAAACCTTTTTAACATTACAAACTACAACAAGCTGCGATCTTTAATACAAATTCCCATAATTTTGGTCACCTAGACCTGACAAATACACATTAACAAGATATTCAATAAAGAAAATCACTAAAAGAAATTATTCAAGAAGAGAAAGAATTGTTAGCATTACTAGTCATGGGTGTGTTGGAGTTGTGATTGGACCCAATTGGAAAACAACTGAGACTACAAGATGGAGTCTTTACTTTGCAACTAAACACTAGAACATTGTCCAGTGAGAAAAAAATTGTAGAATGTTGTTGAATTTATGAAAAATGTATACTTGCTCAAAGCCTGAATTTTCCAGACCCACTTTCTTTTTCGTTTTCAAAATATATTTGCCGTGCAAGTTTGCTTTTACAACAACATATTTTCACTTGTCCAAAAGAAATAAAAGCAACATCTTCTCTCTTTTCGCAACCCAAGAACATTCCATAAATTCTTGAGATGGTTTCAAAGGAATTAGTTGCACAATCTTGCTCACATTCGACCACCACTCTATCTCAATTGTGCAATCCATGAAAACTCCTCTAAAGTTGCCAATGAATGGGTTTAAAGGAACTCTTAAGTCAGAAGTTAGAACCATGTTTCAGATATTTTTTTTTCTGGAATCCCAACTGAATTTCATACTTCTTATTATTTTTAGATTTTGGATGATGATGTTGAGATCAGGATTGTAAAGGAGTTTATTTATTTATTTATTGAAGTTTTAGCACGTTAGGGGTGTGAAGCTACTCTTGAGTTGGAAAAGATGATAAAATTAGAAGGTTTTGATTTTGTTTTAGGTTGGTCTCTATGTTTGGATTTCATATGGTTGGGAATTGATTTGAATGGGTTAAAATACGTTGCAAATTTAATCTTACATGTCATGCTTTAATCTTATATGACAAGTTTTGAGAATATGTATACTCTATTTAGCTCTGATGTGGTAATAATATGGTAATTCTGTCAAAATTAGTGGTGACACATAGGCACTTTAAGAGCCACATCTGAAATATCATGAAAACACGTAACGATATAGGACTTAACGCTGATTTTTTATAAATAAAGGACTAACATACGAAAGGTATGAAAGGTGGCAAAGATAAAGCACTAAAGTGGGCTTTATCCCTGATGTTTAATCGTAATAATGTTACATGTGCCACCGACATAAACGCTCCACGGCCTTTAGGTCTTTATTTAAGGACTACAGACCTCGTGGGACGTCAATCGGGATTTTCGAATTTCTTCTCTTGAAAATTTTTAAGGTTTTCATCTTCTGGTTTTAATATTCTCTCGCTTTTGCAAGGTCATTCTTCTCTTCTTCTTCTTCTTCTCCTAATCCATGAAAACTGTTGAATGTGTGTTCTTCTTAAACGTATCAAAATTAAGGTTTTTATTCCCGTATTTTAATTTATTGTCAAAATTGGGGGGTTTTTAAGATTCCTGATTTGAAACCGCTGTCTTTGTTTACCTGTGTGGGTGTTCGATGTGAGAATTGATAGCCCGGTTTCCTCGATTAAATGGGCAATATAGTACAAGACAAAGATAGTGGTTTATTGTCTGGTGTCTGAGATTCTTGTTCAAATCTGATCAAAATCTGGGTTTTTGTTCTTGTATTTTAACCAATCGTCAAAATTTAAGATTCCTGATTTGAAATTCCTATCTTTGTTCGCCTGTGTGCGATATTTGAAGTAAGAATTGATTGCCCGGTGACCGCGACTAAATGGGCAATGTAGTACAAGACAAAGATAGTGGTTTCTTGTCTGGTGTCTTAGATTATTGTTCAAATCAGATCAACATCTGGGTTATTGTTCCTGTATTTTAACCAATTTTCAAAATTTAGGGTTTTTAAGATTCCTGATTTGAAATTGCTATCTCTGTCTTTTTTTATCTGTGTGCGGCATTCGATGTAAGAATCGATAGCCCCCGGTGACTTTGATTTAATAGGCAATATAGTTAAGACAAAGATGGTACTTTCTTATCTGGTGTCTTAGATTCTTGTTCGAATTAGATCAAAGTCTGAGTTTTAGTTCCTGCATTTTAACCGATCATCAAAATTTAGGGTTTTCAAGATTCCTGATCCGAAATTGCTATCCCTGTCTTAGCTATATGTGGTATTCGATGTAAGAATTGTTAGCCTGTTGAATTAATGGGCAATATAGTCCTTGACGCACGGAAACTCTCCTACAAGGCAAAGATAGTTCTTTCTGGTCTGGTGTTTTGGCTATATTGTTGCTTAAAATTTCTTGTTTTGACCGATAGAAAACATGGTTTTCTGGGATTTCTTGTTTTAACATATCAACATTAGGGTTTACGTCCTTGTTTTTTAACTGATCAATTGAAACTGGGTTTTCTCAGATTTTCCAACATTGGGGTTTCCGTCCTTGTTTTCTAACTGGTCAACTAAAATTTGGTGTTTTCAGATTTTCGATTCTTAATTGCTGTTTTTGTATTTGTTTTCCCATGTGGGGGGTATTCAGAGTAAAATTCAGTTGCCCAATTTCCGCGCCTTAATGGGTAGTGCTTTGTGTACTACAATTGTCCCTCCCCTGATAATGGAAAAGTGGCTTGTTGTGTGAGAGCTTATATACTAGTGCCTAAAGCAGAACTGATACGCTCATTTGTGTAGCTTATCACGCAGCTAAGCCCTTAGCCCAGTTATCCTGACTTAATGGGCAGTGCTTAATGCACTACAATTAGTCCCTCCCCGGATTATGAAAAGTGGTTTGTTGTGTGAATGGCTGATCGAAGCAAAACTGATGAATTCATATTTATATAGCCTATCACACAATTAAGCCCTTAGCCCAGTAACCTTGACTTTGCTTGGTGCACTCCATTGTCCCTCTGTTGAGCACTACAGTTTGTCCCTCCCATGATTATGAAAGTGGCTTGTTGTTTGATGCCTGATATAATAGTGTCTAAAGCTTAAAGCAGAGCTAATGAATTCATATATATGTAGTCCATTACTCAACTAAGCCCATTAGTCCAGTAACCTTAACTGAATGGGCAGTCTTTAATGCACCATAGTTTGTCCCTCCCTTGAGCACTATAATTTGTCCCTCTCTTGATTATGAAAGTGTGAAAGTGGCTTGTTGTGTGATGGCTGATATAATAATGCCTAAAGCTTGAAGCAAAGCTGATGAATTCATATTTATATAGTCCATTACACAGCTAAGCCTTTAGCCTAGTAACCTTGACTGAAGGGGCAGTGCTTAATGCACCATAGTTTGTCCCTCCCTTAAGCACTATAATTTGTCCCTCACTTGAGTATGAAAGTGGCTTCTTGTGTGGTGGCTGATATAGTAGTGTGCTAAAGCTTCAACCGATGAATTCATAGTTATGTGGCCTTTCACACAACTAAGCCTTTAGCTCAGTAACCCAGACTGAATGGGAAAGCACTACAATGTGTCCCTCCCTTGAGCACTATAACTAATCCCTCTCTTGATTATGAAAGTGGCTTCTTGTGTGATGGCTCATATGCTAGTGCATAAAGTTTAAATCAAAGCTGATGGATTCATATTGATGTAGTCTATCATACAACTAAGCCTTTTGCCCAGTAACCTTGAAGTTAATGGTCAGTACTTAATGCACTACAATTTCTGTGTGTTGATTATGAAAGTGGCTTCTTGTGTGATGGTTCATATACTAGTGCCTATAGATTAAACCATGCACTACAATTTGTCCCTTCCCTGATTATGAACTCATATATCATTAGTTGGTTAAGCAGATTATAGCTGCGTTTTTCTTCTGCCTTTTTACAGGCTAATTAATAAGAGATTTTGTTCTATTTGCCGGGTCTTCTTGTTATGGAAATAGAAACAAAAATGCAATGCCTTCTTACAGGCTAATGAATAAGAGATTTGCTCTCTGTGTCTGGTCCCTCCGTCATCTGATGATATATGAGTTCTGCTTTCTTGTGTTGCCTTTATTATTTTGGTGTATTGTTGCCTTATTTTCACAGGAATAGGAAAAGAAAATGCCTTCTTATGGGCTAATCAATAAGAGGTTTTCTTCCTCTTTTTGGTCCTTCACCCATGTTAATGTTGTTGCCTTTTTTTATTCTGTTAATTGTTGCCTTCTTAATCCAGAAATAGAAATGAGACAAAAAAAATGTTGGCTCAATCAAATTGCTGTGGGTTTTTAATCTGTCTCTATATAGGCATATTTATAAGAGAATTGTTCTCTTCCTAATCCCTCTCCTCTCAGGTGTCAGCTTCTTATTGAAAGCTTGGTAATATTGACTTATTGTTTTGATGGGGAAATATAGTTCTTCCAAGCAAACATAGTGGCTTCTTGTGCGATGACTAACTTCACTAGTGCCTAAAGCTTAAAGTAGTACTGATGAATTCATTTTTGTGTGGCCTTTGACATAGCTAAGCCCCAACTTCAGTTGCTCAAGCAAATTGTTGCTGGCTTTTTCTTCTGCCTTTTCATAGGCTAATCAACAAGAGATTGTGCCCTTTGTCGTGTCCCTTCCCCATTCTCATGAATAAGAGATTTGATCTGTGTCTGGTCCCTCCCCCATCTGATGTTGTTGCCCTAATTATTTTGTGGAATTGTTGCTTTCTTGTGGTAGCAGGAAAAGGAAATGCCTTCTCATGGGCTAATCAATAAGAGACTTGATGTCTGTTCTGGTCCTTTACCGATGTAATGTTGTTGCCTTCTTGATATGGAAATAAAAATATGCGAAAAAACGTTGGCTTTTCATTGTTTAGTGGGCTTATATGGTACTAGTTGAAGCATAAGTTCGTATTTTTCTATAGCACACATTAGACAACAAGGCTATATTTAAGTAGCCTGTTTTTTCATGTCATAGGCTGCTTTTCTTTTATAATTATGTAGAGTTTTGTTCCTCCTCTGATGCCTCATTAGTGGACAAAAATAGCGGCTTGCTATGTTCGGCTATGCTAGTGCCTAACCTCAAATGGAACCGATTAGTCATATTTATATAGTCCATCACAATGCAGAGTCGTATCTTTTATGGCTAAAGCTCAATCAAATAGAAGTTTTTCATCTGCTGTTTGTAGGCAAATTAATACGAGAATCGTCCTCTTTCTGGTCCCTATTTTCTCAATTGTTGTCTTCTTGTTGATAGCCCAGTAACCTGGCTTAATTTCTTGATGGGGCAACATGGTGCTTAATGCACTATTATATGGAAGCGAAGAAAAGAAAAATCCATATTGTTTATGAAAAGATTTGTTCTTTTTTATACTGGTGCCTAACTTGCAGAAGGATTTGATAATTTTCTGTTTGTGCAGTTTATCAAACGATTCAGGACGGTCTTTCTTGGCTAATATCTGCCTTTTTGTGGGCTAATATCAACAGGAGATTTGTTCTGTCTGGTCCCTGCCCCATCTCATATTTGCCTATTTATTACGGGGAAAATAAACAAACCTGATGAATTCTTTCTGTACCCTATTATGCAGATAAGGGGGACGGGGTTATCTTTGGTCTGGAAAGAAAGGGCTAAGCAGTATTCTTTCATGCCTTGGATGCTTAAGCAAATTTTTGCCGGTTTTTCCATCTGCCTGTTCATAGGCCAATTCAATAAGAGATTTTTCTTCCTCTAGTCCCTCCCCATCTAATCCTCATTTCAGTTAATTCCTTTTAATTTTGGTCTATTGTTGCCTTATTATTACTCTGAAAATTGAAAAAGAAAAAATGGGGTGGCTTTTTAAACCTACTGTGGAAGGATATTGAGGAAGTTCCTATTATTATAGTCCATTAGACAGCCAAACTCTATCAATAGTTGCCAGGTAGCTCAAGCAAATCGATGGCACTACATTGTTTTGCTCTGCCTGTTTTGTAGGTTGATCAACATAGAGAATTGTAGTCTTTCTCATGTCCTTTCCCCATCTCAATGGTTGCCTTATTATCTTGCTAACAGAAAAAGATGGAGAATTGTCGCACAATGGGTAATACTAATTATTAAGTCACTTCAATATGCCAAAGGAAACCCAAATAGATAATTGCAGTTCTCTTTCTCATGTCCCTGCCCCCTCTCAATTTGTCTTGTTATTTTTTTGGAAAAGAAAATTGGTGTTTATTGTTTCGCAAGTACAGATGTGCTTGGTGCACTGCAATATGGTTGGTGTATCCAATGGAATCATATTAGAATAGCCAACGGGCAGCAATACTCAGTCTTTAGTCTCTCAAATATATAGTTGAATACATTACTTTTCAGCTGCCTGATTTACAGGCTGATGATCGAAAGATTCAGTCTCTGTCATGACCCTCCCGCTGTCAATAGTTACCTCAATATTTGGGCTGCTTGTTTTGTTGGCAAATGAATTTGAGATTTGTTTCCGTCCATATGCTATGTTATTTTGGGCAGGAAATGATGTTATCTTGTTGTTTATATGGCGGGTAAACGCCCAAGAGCAATTGTTGCCAGTTTTTCATGTGCCTTGATTTAATCCCTTTCGTCTCAATTGTTGCCTTTTATATGGTATTTTATTTGCCTTATTCTGGGGGAAAAAACCAAAAAGATGTTAGTGGTTGTGTTATTAAATGGATGCTCAATCCACTACTTCTGGGAGGAAACTCAGATAAGTTGTTTTTTCAAAGAAAAAGGTGATGGATTGATAATGAACTAAATTGTCATGTGATATTGAAGGGAAACTAAGATAAGTTGTCCCAGTTTTTCATCTGCCTTTTGATAGATTGAACAACAAGAGATTTGTTCTCTTTTTCAGGTCCTTTCTGGTCCCTTGGCTAATGAGTTAGATTGGCTTGTTGTGTGATGGGCTATGCTAGTTGTAAATCTCAAAGAAATTCATATTTCTAAATCTCGAAGAAGAATTGATAAGTTCTTATTTGTATAGCCTTTCACACAACTAGCTCTATCTTTAGTTGCTCAACCAAATTGCTTGCCCCTTGTTGCCTTCTTTATATGCAAACAAAAAAACTTGTTAAGTGTAATTAAAGGTTTGCTCTCTTTGTCTCGTCGCTTTCTCATCTCATGTTGTTGCCTTATTCTTTATTCTGGTCAATCATTGCCTTTTGATTCTGTTAAAGAAAACAGAAAAAATGTTGGCAGCTATTTGTTTATTTGGCTTATACAACACTAGTTCATATGGGGAAGATTGATAAGTTAACATTTGAATATTAGCCTATTCGACAACAACGCTTCTTGACGAAAAAAAAAATTTAGACAACAGAGCTCTCTCTGTTTAGGTGGCTAAAACAAATTATCAGTGTTTCCCATTTTTGTTTTTCATGAAACAGGTTGATTTCCTTTTAAAGGTTGTCCCCCCTATGATGCCTTATCAGATAAAAATCACGGCTGCTTATTTGGTGGACTATGATGGTGCCTAAACCACAAAGGTAACTCGATGATTTGTATTTGTGTAGTTCTCATATTGTTAATTCCTATTTTGTGTGGCTAAAGCTCAATCAAATTGTCGTGGGTTTGTTCATCTGCTTCTTTATGGGCAAATTAATAAGATAATTGTTCTCTTCCTCTTGTGACTCCCTTCTCATTCTTGCCTTCTTTTTGATAGCTTGGTAATCCAAAATTATTGTTTTAATGGGGAAATATAGGGCTTAACGCACTACAATATGGAAGGGAAGCATGTGATTTATTCTCTTCCATTTGCATCTCTAATTATAAGACGAACAACGTTGTTCAATGAGCGATACTGGTCCTAACTTTCAATAACAGCTGATAAATTTGTGTCTGTGTGGTTCATTAAATGGCCAAGTCTTTTCTTTCTTGGCTGACTTGAAAATTGCCCCTGGCTTTTCATCTGCTCTTTTCGTGGGCTAATAGTCAATAGGAGGTTTGTTCTCTTTTTTCTGATCCCTCCCAATCCCATGTTGTTGCCTTCTTATCCTGGGAAAAAGAAAACAGCAAAGTGTTAATGGCTTGTGTTGTTTGATGGTCCATTGTTGCTTAATCCACTATTTTGTGGAAGGAGACCTAGATGAGATGTTATTTGTGTATAGCCTATTTGACAACAAATCTCTATGTTGCTAAAGCAAATTGATAAAATTACCTGTTTTATCATGTGCCAATTACACAGGTTGATAATGTAGAGATATGTTTTGTCTTTTTGTTTCCTCCTTTGGTTCCTTATTGTGAGACGAACATGGTGTTGGGTTGCACTAGTGCCAAAAGTCAAGTATTTGATAAATTCTTATTTGTGTAGCCTATCACACAGTTCAGAAAGTATCTTTCTGCGAGAAAAAATAAAATAGCTAAGCTGTATCTTTGGTGCCCAAGCTGCTCAAGCAAAGTATTGTCGATTTTTTCATCTGTCTGTTTAGAGGCTAATAAATAAAAGATTTGATCTCCTTCTTTGGTCCCTCTCCATTCCAGTTGCTGCCTTTTTATTCTGGTCTATTCTTACCTTCTTATTCTACAAATTTGAAAAAAGCTAAATATTGGTGCCTTATTGTTTAATGGCCTATTGTAGTGCTTAATGTGCCATAATTGCAATGTTCCAAAATAGTAATTCGTCAAAAAGGCAGATGAAATAGTGATTCTAGTCTTTCTACAAGCCTGTTTTTGTTTGTCTGAACTACATTTTTTTGACGTATTCTGGGGTTGGATGTTGTGACAATTCTTTACCGTATGATTACTGAAACTGTGTAGTGGGTTTCGTTAGTTTCATGCTTGATTTTTATTACTCTAGGCAAATACTGGTTATCGAATGGACAACTGTGTTATGCCCCTACTGTGTTTCGGAAAAAAATATATTTTCAATTGTCCGTATTGCCTGTGAATTGTTTGTTTTTGTGGTTACTCAAAGAACTTGTATGTTTACGTCCCTGCTATGTCTCGGATCTGAATTGGCTCTGCAATAGCTTGTTTTCATCGTTCATCTGAACTGCACTTTTTTTTATGAATACTACTTTCTTGGGTTGTTCATGTCTTGTACTTTTTACGTATATGATTATTGCAGCTTTTTAAACGGCTGAGATGGTTCTGTACTCGATTTCTGATACTCTGCTGCAAATGTGCTAGTTATGTTTGCCATTGCTTATAGACACTTCAGATGAGAATTCTCTGTTTGATAATCACTTTTCTTTTAGTAGAGTATCAGTCTTCTTGTGTCTCATGCAAGATTTACTTTGGTTTTTTAAGGGAGCGAGAATTAGAGTGGTAATGGTTTCCCTCTTAACTCCTATGAGATTTAACTTCCCCTCTGACATGATTTGTGGCATTTTGTTTTGTTGAGTTTTATTAGGACCATTCGGTCTGAGAAATTTTATCAGAAATTACGTATTTTTAGTTATTAATTTGCAATTCATTTGTATTTTCATGGTGATGTGATTTTTTTGTCTACAACCAGAAACTTGACATGCCGCAAAATATTGTACCACAAGACTCCGTTTGTTTTAACTGGTGAACGGAAAATTCAGGAAAGCATGAACAAGGTAGATTCTCAAGCTGCTATGTCAATGAGATATGGATATTACAAAAGTTCTCAAACTGTTTAGTGCTAAGGAAATTAGCACGAGCAATGTTCTGACATGTTTCAGTTCTTGAATTTCAAAGCACGTATCTTTTTCACAGACTTGATTGGATTATGTGATTTCAGATGCAACTGTCACAGTTTAATTGTCAAGGATCACTGGCAATTGATTCTCGAACTTCTCCAGAGTACATCTTCGATTGTTGTACCAAAAATGACAAGCTCAGGCAACAACACTAGAAATCGTTGGTGACCAGCCATATTATCAACAAAGATGTAGACAATAGTCTTGAAGAGCACATAGGGTGCGCTATTTGACAAGATCAGGTATGTGATATTTCCTTTTAGCAGACATAAAGTGGTTAAGTACTGCCTAAGAATTGGGTTTATATCATAGCCGTAAGATACAATTTTTCTAAAATAACATGTGAACATTACAGCATCTCGTGCTACCATGTCAATGAGATACAAGATTACAATTCTAGTTATGATGTTAAAATTTTTCGCACGTGCCTGATCAAATTATGCGGCTTTCATATGCAAACTGTAATTTCATTCAATCTGCAGTTTCGACAATATTTTGTTTCTGCAGTTTGTGTGAGCTGCACCATTTTGATGAATTTCACTTTCTTAGTTTGAAGAATCCTCATCAGAAATTGTTTAGTCCATTTTAGTGATTTGTTTGTGATTCCTTGTCTTTTTTTGTGAAGCCATTCTTTTGTCTTTAGCCATAAACTTAGAATGCTGTCAAACTATTATATTAAGGCTTGGCCTGGTCCCTAGTGCCAAAAACCTTAGAATTTTAATCGTTTGCATTGGCTTTGCTGTATTTTTTATTTGCAGTTCGTGTGAATGGCATAGTTGTATGTGAAGAAAATTGTTTTATTGATTTTATATATGTGTGTTTTTCTAATATACAATTTTATATATGTGTTTTTCTAGCATATGTATATATACAATTTTCTAATACACTAAATAAGGAAGTTCTAGCACTAATTCCCTAACTTTAGGGACAGATTAATAACCCTGACTTTTTTCCACTTAATTTCCCGAGATTTCCTACACATTCCAACCAATGTTCGTTATGATCATCACAACACCTCCAGCTTCAACTTGAAATTTATAAACTTTTGCTACAACACATTTTCAGAAATAGGAAGAGGATTACCATTTTGTCAAAGCCCCTATGAAGAAACCTCGAAATATAGTCTCTTCTAGGATTGGAGCGAGCACACCAGTGATGCCTATCAAGCAGGCAGTGCTACAATGGCAATCCTATTAGTTAGCTAGAGTCATCTTCAAACCAAAAGATTGCCAAAGCATGATCCGAAGAAATATGTTTGGTAAGGTATGTTTACAATCACAACATTCTAGCAGCAAAAACTGTTCTCTGATACCTGACACTTGAAGATCCAATCAATGGGAGAAGCTGAACAGGAGCATCAGTCTGCAAAAAGTTGTTAAAAAAGTTTCAGACATTTTCTATCATATGCTGAAGATAACATCGAGACAATTACTACTTCCATTCAATTATTTTAACAAATCTAATAATTTAAACCCAAAAATCTCCTGAAGTTCAAAATTATCATTCATATTTGAGTCAATCAAGTAAATGCATGGAATCCACATGCCCTTGTAACCTTGTTCATTATCTAGAGCAGAAGAACATTTATTAATTAATACTTAAGTACAATAAGTCGCTAACAAACCAGTAATCATTAATTAAGAATTATGAATCTTAGTCAACTAATACATTAAATCACATTGACAACAGAAGATGGAGAAAAGCTTAAAACCAATTCCTAACCTCTCTCTGTGGAGTCTCACCGTTGAACGTGGACATGAGAACTCCTGTCAAAGCAAAAGCAAATAGGGCACCTACAAGTCCTACTGGTGCCCACAGAAGCCATCCGTTCCGCAGATCAAAAGGCTCTCTCACATCTGACACATTTTTACATCATATATTGACTAAGTTTTGTTTAGTCTTCAGGTGAAAAAAAAAAAAGCTTTACTAGGTCAAAAACAGAAATCAATCGGCTAGAGTAAACATAATAGAAAATTGCAACTAGATTATCTGTACCTAGACTATGCAATTAAAGGTTATCTGTTCAGATCAAAAATATTGATGCAGGATTATGCAATGCACTCTAATTAACCTAATAAACATCCAATGATGAATTATGATATAAAAATACAAGGAGCATCACCATAGCGAAACACATCTTCA
>CAODLS012447719.1:0-19425 GCA_948243855.1 Flueggea neowawraea | reverse complement strand
AGCCGGCGACTTCGAGCCATGGGCAAGGCTCGCTGACCAGGTTCTCCAGGACCCGGTTTACCAGGACCGAGTAGAGTGGGAATTTGCAGAGAATGTACTGGATGGAACCAAAAAGGTCCCATCTTTGAGCGGTAATGACGGAAATGGAGCCGTTTTGGAGTTGCTGGAGATAAGTAAGAGGTTTGGTTGGGACAATGAAGACAAAGTGGGTTGGAGTGAAGTTAACTTTGAGTTACTTGGTACTAGCAAAGGCAGTAGAATTCCAAGAAAACCCTCGCCGTCGTCTTCTTCTCATAATGGTGGCGGAGAGGGGTTGAATGAGGAGGAAAGGAGGGTTGTGGAAGAGGTTGGCGGTGGTGATGGCGGCGGAGATAAGAGGAGAGAGAGGAGGGAGAGAGTGAGGCAGCGAAGGGTGGGTGAGGTCAGGAAGGACAAATTGGAGATTTTAAGATTGTTAAAGGTAGTTTAGGTGAAGAAGTTGATGGTAGTGATCGGACGGTGGAGATTAGAAGCCCGCTTCCTGGACGTGTGTCACTCTTGAAGAAGGTCCTCAACGTTAAAAAAAAATATTTTCTTAATTTGTTCTTTTTATTTTTCTGTTCTTTTTAATTTTTTTAATGCTAGGCTTTTGGGCACTTATTTTTTTGGCCATAAATAAAAGAAAATACTCCTATTGAATAGCTTTTTTTCCTTTATAATGTTTCCTTTTTTATTAATTTTTTTGCCAATATTGATGTAACCATTTAGCTCACTCGTTATAGTTGAAAAATATAAAATATTAAATCCTTTTTTTAAAGTATTCAATAATTTCAATAATGTCTAACAAAACCGTTATAAAAAATATATATTGCATATTATTTAATATAATTCTTAAAATACATAGTATTGTCTTTATTTTAAAATATATTTTTTTAATCTACCAAGTTATATGATTCACAAACAGAGAGTTGCCAAAAAAAATCACAAACAAATATTTATATACATTGTTATTGCCGTTCATAAAATAGTGTAATATTTTGGAAAGAAAATCAATTTCTTACAAGAAAAAAAATATATGTTTTTATCGGTTCCACTTAAGAGACAAATAAAATATACGCACCGAATATCATTTGAACTTAAGAGGTTAAGCATCTCAACTTAACGCTCCTGCCACGGAGAAGCCTAGCCGGCAAAAAATTTGTTAGGTGAACATAATAAAGTTTATTAATTTTTGTATATATGTTAAAAAATAAAATAGTGAAGGCTACACAATTCCAACTTGTGTTTTTGTTTTTGGTGGCTAACAACAAGAGACTCACAAATCACAGTATATCATTATCGCTCATTACCGCTGCTATATTCTCTTCGTTCTTCTCAGCTTCCACTACAAAACTAAACAGTAAGCGTTATCTCTTTGTTCTTCATCTTCTTGACTTGTTTAGAGGTATTTAATAATCCAATTTTGTTTCTTTCTTGTTTTCACTTACTGCTTTTGTTAATTATGATTTTATGTCTTTCATTTTATGTAAAATTTACATATTTGCTATAAAGTTTTCACTTTGTTTCTTTGTTTTCTTTTTGATCGATTGTTTCTTTGTTTTCTTGATATATGGCTTTCTTGGTTGTATAAAATCTGCTTCTTTTTAGTTATATGGATGATTGCGTTCAAAGTTGGCAAATCTGGGATTTGTTTCACTAAAGTAAAAGCTACATGGGTTGCAATCTTTTATTTGATTCTGAATTGTTAATTTGTTAATTTCTGAAATTGGGTTCTTCTACATGTCTGTATTTGCTATCTTGTGTAGTTAGAGATTATTCATTATTGATTTTCCAATGTGGGTAAATTGGATTTTGACAAGTGCTTGGTGAGTACTGTTTTCTGAATTTTTATCCCAAAATTTGTAAAGCCTATAGAGTTGTCTCGGTGGTTCGTAATCCAGGTTGTTTATCATGCCGGAATTTGCAGTGAAGCATTAGACACTGAGAAAATTAAACACTTGAAAATTGTTTAAGCTGTTGGCAATTGCTTTCACCGAAGAGGGCCTTAAAAACTTTGATAAGAACAAAAATCCCGTGTTGTCAATTTCTGAGTCCTGTATTTACCGTCCGGTTAATAGGGATGCTCTTGTATCAATGTATCCTGTAGTTTTTTTGCTCATTACAAGGGAATTCGAACAATGGACGCATTTATCCACTTAAGCTAGTCCAAGCGGCTTTTGTATCCTGTAATTAATCCTACTAGGTGTCCATACTTTTCTTACATGAAACTTGTGTAAGGATAGAGCTATACTGCAGATGTTCTCCTTTTGTTTGTTAAATTTGATGCTTCGTGTTATTTTTCCTTTACAGACGTCTAATGACAGATAATAGCGGCAACAATGGAACTTTATTGTTAGCTAATAAAACATTTGGAAAGCTTCCTGATCATCTTCTGATAGATATCTTCGTTAGAGTTCCTATAACACAGTGGGCTGAAATAGCTTGTGTTAAAAAGCAGTGGGCTAACCTGTTTCGTGAAGAATGTTTGTGGCAAGCTGCTCTTAGCAGAACTTTTCCTTTTGCTGGCCAAGCTAAAAGATGGCCGGGGCCTATTCCTCGAGGATTGAGCAGAAGGTTGGTTTAGACCTCTCTACAGCCTTGCATTCTGTCTTTCTCTTCTTTATCTCTAAAGCGTTGAGGAAAAATGTTAGGATGCAGTGATCTTGTTCATGGCCTATTAACATTATAACTTAATTTTTCAGGAGATATGCTGCTTTGTATGTTAGTAAACACATATTTTCTCTGGAGAGTGAGGTAAATGAGATTGTTGGCCACTCATATTTGTTTCTGAAAGAGCAACTTGAGCTTTCGACAATGCCACCTCCTTCTGGCATACTTCATGGAACCATTATAGGTGATCTACATTTCATTTCTTGATTAAATTGATTGCAACTATCACAATTTTCTTACTTGAAAGCAATTTTTAACTCAATATTTGGTTGGCCTTCATTAATTTGATTCTCAACTAATTTTTGCAAACTCAGAAGGTGATTTTACTTACCAGTCATATGCTTCAGCTTATATTACTAATTAGGTTTAATTGTTCTTCAGTAATCATCAAGTTGTGACAATTTTTTTGAACAAAAAAAATTGCTGTATCAATAAGTGCCTAATATTTGGATTTTGAACTAATTGAGTTGCTCAAGTTGAAGTTAATGCTATCTATTCTTGTGTGATCATTTGAACTTAGCAATAGCTAGTTTGTACAGTGAATTGCTGATAGGCATAGCCACACCTGACTCTGTGAGAACTTATCTCTTAACAGATCTGTTTATTGCCTGTGGGAAATCAAGAGATGCCGCCCATGAGCTTGCTTCACAGATCTGGCTTGCAGTTCTGGACAATTTAGAGGAAAATGAGCACACATTTCTCTTACTGAAATGTCTTGCTCAAGAGGCTGATGTAAGTTGCAAATGTGAAAAATTGCCACTATGTTGTTTTGTTTTGCCCTCCAAAACTACAAGAAGTGTTTATAAAATTTCAAATAACAAAATGAAGAACTGTTTGAATCGTTATCATAGATTTTGCTGATTTCGAATCAATGATTTGTCTTTATCACTGTCATCTTATTGTCTTTCTTCTGCTGCATCATCTTTTCTTTTTGATTTTTAACTTTGTTGCATCATTGTTCTGTTTGTTATTTTCTTTAACAGAAGCAACATGACATTCAATGAAGTTATGGTGGTGTTTGTTTCAACTAGATTAAACAGAAACAAATTGCAGATTGGTAAATTGCATAGTAAAAACATAGAGATATTGACACTTTTTTCAGAGCTGAAATGTGCCATGAATCTTTATGCTGCTTGAATTTGCAAACAACTCTCTTATAAGTTCTCGTCATAATTTTATATCCTTTCGCCAAACACTGCTGTTGCAGGTCTTTCTTCCATACCCGTACACAAAGTCTATTAAAGTGGAATGGAGAGTGTTTGAAAAGCTTTTCACTGATTTTCGGGACTGCTTCGGCCATGATTACTATGATGTGCTAGCTTGTGCAAAGAACAAGTTCCAGCCAATACCATCTACTTGGTTGGGTTATTAGATCACTTCTCAATTGTGTTTTCAGGACCACACTTGTTTGTATGTGCATATATAGGAATGTAGTTGACGCATAAGTCACATTGTTTGCATCATCCAACGCGGCAAAAATCTGCAACTCATATATGAAACTGTATATTCCGATGCCAACATTCTCTGTACACAATTGATGCTTGAATGTATATTCCTTTCTATGTTGATTTAATTACTGATCTGCTACAGCTTGTTTGGCAGATTGCAAATTGACGTGATTTTTTTTCTTCCTTGAACACGAGTTTTCCATCTCCTTTATGGTTAACTACAAGGTGTCTAGCTCTCCCGTCTGTTTTACTGTTAATCACTAGGTGTTTGGCTCTCACGATGGGCAATGACTAGGTGACTAACTTTCTGGTCTGTTCTACGACTAATCATGTGTTCAACTAATGTATTTGTTTTACAGTTAACCACAGCTTGTTTAGCTCTCTCGTCTATTTTATGGTCCATGTTTAGCCAACTGATGATGTTTGCGGAGTTTTTGTAAGAGAGTAATATGTTAAACAGTTATGACTGAATTTGTCAATCTTGTTGAGCAGGAAAAAAAAGAAAAAGAAAAAGAAGCTTGAATCAGACGTGGTTGTATTGGCTTCTGATGTGGAGATAAGTTGAATCTGGCAGCTCTGGAGTTAGCTTCGCTGCTTAGATTTCCCGCACTAAGGAACTCCGAATGTGCTGTTTTTGGTGCCGTTTATGAGATTTATTAAAAGTAGCTAAAAAAAATTAGTCAAAAAACACTTTTGATGGCCTTTATAATAATACAACCTAAAAACAGCGGAGTTAAATCTTTTCGACTTAATCTTCTGAAGAAATTCATCAATAAAAGTAGTTGCAGAATAGTGTTTAATAAATGGTAAAACAATCTTTTTTGATATGTAATGATAAAAATAACGAATTTTATAAACTGACCACGAATTTTATAATGGTATTGTTCCTAACAATTATCCTAATAAAAGTTAAAATATAAAAAAATGAAATACACATTTCAAGTTAAAATAAAAGATCTCAAGTAAGAAACTGTAAATTAGAATTAAATATATTTTTTTGAAGGAATTAAATATATATTAAACAACTAACGAGGTTATGATTAGACTTCAAATAGGTTAAAAGTAACTCATAAAAAAACTCATGACAAATATTTTCTCCTTTAGCTTAACGTATTGTTTAGAAGTTTAATGGAATATAATATAATAAATTAGTAATTAAAATTTAGTGTAGGATAAGATATGGTAAGTTAAGATTATAAAATTTATCGTTTGAGAGTTTTAAAAAAGAATAAGATTGATTATCTAAAATAAAAAATAAAATAAAAATAGTATATAATAATTTTACTATTATACCCTATAATAAAATATACAGAAATAATTATTATACTTAACTATAAAAAATAAATAAAATAATTTAATCAACCAAATAATTATTATACTTAACTATGAAAAATAAATAAATTTGAAAGTTATTTGCAATAAAATTAAATATTATTCATAATTAATAATGAGAAATTCCTGAAAAAAAAACACACACACACAAACTAATATTGAGATCATAAATAATTACTTTATTTGTAATCTAATTTAATAATTTAAATGCCAAATGGCATTAGCAATAGATTCAACTTTAAGTGCGTCTTTAATCAGTTCAGTTTCATGTTTGTCCTCTAATATATGTAGAAATAGAGAATAATAAAAATGTAAAATAAAAATATGTTTTTTAATTTATTTTTCTTATTCTCTTTTAACCCACCAATTTGATGGGTTAAAAAAATAAGAATTTGAGGGGATAAATAATCACTTCCTATCACTCTTTATCTTTTATAAAAAACTCTCAAACAACAAAAAATTAAAATTTTCATAACCTATTATATTTTATCCAACACTCAATCTAAACGAAGAGTAAGTGCTTGTTCTGAAGAAGGTACAATTTGTAAGTAGATCATAATATATAAAATACTAAATAGTAAAAATAAAGATGCATGATACGATCTTTGTGGGGAAAAAAAACTAAAGGCAAACGTAAATTTGTGCTATTGTAACACTGATATTCAACACTGCATAGAAGATTCCAATTTTTTTTTAATTTTGAGAATTAATTTGCATTGTTTTTTTAACGGTAAAATTTATGGTGGTTCTTGAGATTTGATATATTTGTTATTTTGATCTATAAATTTAAAAATTAGTTGCTTTGGTCATTCACTCCTAACTCTGTTAGTCAAATATAACAGAAATCTAACATGTCATATGAACCTACTAATTTTAATAATTTAATGATATAAAAATATACATGTGCTAAATCAAATTTTCGTTATATTTGAATAATGGAGTTAGAAATAAAAGATCAGAACAGTTAATTTTTAAACTTGTTGACTAAAATAAAGAATACACCAAATTTTTGGGACAGCAATAAAATTTGCCATTTTTTTAATGAACAAATTAAATTTGACACAGAAAATCTCATTTATCGACAAAACAAGTACTTTTTTTTTTTGTAAATTCTTTGTTGTTTTTTTTGGATAAATCGAACTCAAAGTGCATTCCATGTACAGTGATCTTCTAGACCTTCAGTCCAAAACATTGGATTCGCTTCTAACTATTTTTCTAAAAAATAGTTTATTATATAATATTTGCACATGACGTGAGTAAAAAAAAGCTAAAAAAGTTGTGCTGTTGTAACAATGATATTCAACAGTATTTAATCTTTCAATTGCCATCTAGTTTTATTATTTACAACTCAATTTATTAAAATCAAGCACCCTTAAATTTATTTATTTATAAATAATTTTGCTATTTACTACATGAATCTACAAACTAAACTCCATCAATAGAGAAGTAAAAAAGAGTGACACCATTAAGAAAACAATTGTAAAAGGATGAATTATTTTTAGGGAGAATTACTATGACGTCTTTGTGTTATTATCGTAATATCTCATTGCATCTCTAAATATTAAAAAGACTTTTATTATATTTTTTTTTGTAAATTGTGTCAGCTCAAAATACATCTTTAATAACTAATCTTAGTATCACAGGTTCTGCACAAAAGCATTTATATGCAAATTGGAAGAAATATATACCAACATTAGGTATTTAGGATATGTTCTAAACTGGTACAGTTTATGAGTAGGGATACAATATGATCATTTTCAAAACTTAGACACGCAATGAAAGATTACAATAAAACACAGAAACACCATATTAATTTCATTTTACTTTTATCTACTTTGCTACTATATAATCTACTATTTTATCAAATATGTTTATTTGCCTTTTGTCGGTCTAACCTAATTGAGATGAAAATAATAAGTACTATTTTTGTGTTAGAACAACCTAACCAAGTTAATTTTAGCAATAAGTTATATCTTTCATTAAAAACCTACTAATTTATCATAGATTTTTGGACGAAATTTATAGCGGTCTCTGAGGTTTGGTGTATTTTTCATTTCGGTCCACAAGTTTGAAAATTAGTCGCTCCAGTCCCTCTACTCTTAACTCCGTTAATCAAATATAATAGAAATTTGACGTGACGCATATACTTATTAATTTTAAAAATTTAATAATACAAAAACACTCATGTGTCACATCAGCTTTTTGATATATTTGACAAATAAACTTAGAACTAAGAGACCAAAATAACTAATTTTTAAATTTATAAATTAAAATAAAAAATACACTAAATTTTAAGAACGGCCATAAATTTGACCCTAAATTTTTCATTGGATCCTCTGTGGAAAATAGATGAAGGACAAACGGAAACTAGAAACTTACCAAAGGAAGAATTTTGGCCAAAAAAAAAAGTGAAAACAAACAAATGAAGGACAAGTAGTAAATAAAGAGAAACCGAAAAAAAGAGGGAAGTGATTTAAAGAGAGAGAGGAGAAGAGAAGAGTGGTTTATTTATTTGGTTAAGAGTTCTGACAATATTCTCTGTCTCATGTCTTCTTCTCAAATATAGAGTCTCGTGTGTCCCAAATCAAATCCTGACACCTTATGGCTTCTTATTACTCTCTCTCTCCCTCTCCCCTTAATTACTTTCACTTCCTCATTTTTAAGTCAATGCAGTCTCAGTAATTGCATTCCTCTTTCCAGAAAACCAAGGCTAAGAATTTATTGGTACCCTCAATTTCTACTCCACTCAAAAATATTTTTATAATAATTATATTCTTAAAAATTATTATATATTAATTTGTATGATATTCTCAAATTGGTATTTTTAAAAAAAAATATATACTAATTTTATTTTTGTAAAATAAGTATATTAAAATTTAGTATATATTAATTTTTATTCTTAAAAAGAATGATAAGTGATTTTGAAGTCATAAAGTGTTTAAATGATTATATGTTAACAAATATCACATGTAATTGATAGGTTTGTTTGATAAAATAAATAGTAATTAGCAGTATTTACCAATTTTTTATTTATTTCTTTTTTCTACTATTTAATATCTTATATGCTACTTTCACAGTATGTTCCCCTCTCAAACAAGTCTAAATAAAAACTAATTGTTTTTTTGAACAACTTAAATAAAAACTAATGGTGAATTATGATTTTTTTTGGAAAATGTTGATTCTTTAGATGATTTTTTAATTTGATACATGACATTTGTAAGTTCTAAATATTTTAATCATTAACTTTCTATAATTTATTTTAATAAGCCATTTTTTTTTGACTGATTAGAGATCAATTTATGATTTTTTATCATAACTTTTTATAATACTTAGAAATTACAAGTTCAATACTTTTAACTTTTTATAATATAACTACTATATTTATAATTTATTAAATTAACTTATAAAGGATTCACCATAAAAAAATTAAATTTTTTTCTCAAAAAAATTTAAAACTTTAAATATAAAGAATTTAGACACTAGAAACAAGCCATTTGTCCTTTTTTTTTAGTTTTTCATGTTTCCAACGTTGACTGTTGGTAGTGTTGTACTTATTTCTTTTTTAGTTTCCCTCTCTCTCTCTCTCTCCCTCCTCCCACAAACACAGCACTCTCTCTTCTTCGGGTTATTTGTTAATGAATCCATAATCTTTTTCTATACATTCTAAGCTTCCTAGGGTTCGCATTGCTCTCTAAATGGCATGTTCCTCTCAGATTCTGCTCTTTTCTTTTTCTTCTTTTTGACTGGCATAACGTGGTGTGATCTTAGCTCTGTATTTTGATTAAAAATAGTTTTTGTGAAGAAAAAAGTGGTTTTCAAGTGTTTTTCCAGTAATGTAATATTGTCTGTGATCTTCAAGTTGGCTTCTTTTTAGTTTGTTTTGATCTTTTGTTGGTTTTGCAGTGGCAACACTGTCGATCTTGAGCAGTGAAATGGAAAGAGTTGTTTTTTTTTTATCAGTGAAATGAAAGAGATATTTCAAGCCTTGCAAATATTGTGCCTTTATTGTAAATCTTTTGGGTTTTAGTTGTATTAAGTGTTAATAATGCTTGGAGATTCATACAATTATCAACTTTTTGAAGCTGATTGCTGCTGTCTTTGTCTGGTAATGCGGGCTGAAGTTTTTTTTTTGAAACTGGCAGGTTGAAGTTCAAACAAATGTCATTTGAGGCTTCAAATGTTTTAATACTTAGGAGTTTACATTGTCATTAGTTGATTTTAGTTGTGCTTTCCTAGGAAAGAAGAGCACTTTCCTTGTTTGGAGCCTGTTAACTTTTCTGGGTTGTTATTAGGTGTTTATATTTATAAAGTTGCATTCTTTCAGCAGGGACAGTAAATATAGAACTGATTTGGGTTGGTTTCAGATTACTTGCTTCAAAGTGCCATGATTTTAGATTTGGATGAGTTAGGTGAGATCTTCTAGGAGTTTTGCATTTTTGGCCCTGCTTTTGGCACTTTCAGTTAAAGTTGGCCTCTTATAACATTTGGAAAGGTAGAAGGTTCCATTGTGGAATTTGGAAATGGAGTTTTTAGGCTTTGGGCTTGAAGTTTGATTCTGAAGAAAGGATAGTATTGAGGTTATTTGTGAAAAAAGTGTGGGTTGAGGATGGATGTCTTCAAAGGTATGAAATTTAGGAAAGCTCAAAAACCAGGCCCGGATAAGGATTTAGAGGACAAGCCTGCGCCGCAGCCAGAGGAACCAAAGAGTGAGAATGGTAATCTGAATCACAAATCAGATAATGTTGATCCTTCAGTGGAAGCCGAGGATGATGATGATGATTTTATAACAAATGAGGTGAAAAGGAGGTTGAAAGAACTGAGAAGAAACAGTTTCATGGTGTTGATTCCTGAAGAAGAAGAGTCTTGTGCGGATGAGGAGGAAGGAGATGAGGGTGAAGGTGAGACGAGTTCCACTGAGTGGAGAGATATTGAAGCAGAAGGGAGGCGATGGTGGGGCGGGTTTGATGCAGTTTATGAAAAATACTGTGAAAGAATGTTGTTCTTTGATCGAATGAGCGTACAGCAGCTCAATGAAGTTGGTAATTTTGTTGTGTTCCATCGCTATTTGCTTTCTTTGATTTTACTCTTTCAACTGTATAATGTCTTTGATCGCTTAGTCTGCAATTGTTTTCTTGAATGCATCTATACTCCAAGGTGCGTGTTTCTTCAAACACTTTTCAAAATTCACACTTGCATTGATTTTAAAAAAGATGGCAGGTTGTTTGGTTTTATGTCAGAATCCAGTTTGCTGCATTGTATTATGAGAAATGTTTTAGAGGCTTTTCCTTTCCAGATTTTTCCTAGACGCACTATGGAAATGTCAATTTTCTGCTTTGTTCCCAAATCTTTCAAAAGGGTATGCAATTGGATAATTATGACGTACTTAGATGATTGGTATAGACTGACACGGTTTGTTTGAAAAACTATTTGATCTACCTATGGAATTTGAGTAAAAGATATCCTGATAGCTAATCAAAATTGAATTCTGATGTCAATCATATCATTTGTAATACATCAAAACCCGTTGGTACTTCAGAAAACTTATGCTGGCATGCTGAGGTTGTAGTTGCACTAGCGGCATATCGATGTTTAGGATTTGCTATATCTCTAATTTTATTATGTTTTCTTCCTCGCAATAACATTTTTCCAGGTTGTTAAAGTCGGAATTTCTGTTTGCTAGTTCAATTTGTTGTGCAATGCTCCAATATTCTTAGCAAAAGAAACAGGAATCCATAATGTCTATTGTGTTTTAGGCTGCTACACCCCTGGAAGCACTCCATCAACTCCATCACCTAGGTCTGCCTCTAAGAAGCTAACCTCCCCCTTTCGCTGCCTATCACTGAAAAAGATAGAAGAGCCTGAAGATGAAACTGAGCACATACAACAGCTACAGAACAACCCATATATAGAAACAGCATATGTTGCTCAAGTTTGCCTGACTTGGGAGGTTCTTCATTGCCAATACACTCAACTGTGTCAGAAAATCTCAACTCAGCAAGAATTTCCAACATGTTACAATAATAGTGCTCAGTAGCTACAGCAATTCCAAGTTTTATTGCAAAGATTCATTGAAAATGAACCTTTTGAGCAAGGTCTGCGGGTGGAAATTTATGCTCGTGCAAGGAATCTTTCGCCTAAACTGCTTCAGGTTCCAAATATTAAAGGCAAGTCATTTGTTTTTATTACACTTTTGAGGAATATTAACTTTAATCATATTGACTAAACTGAAATTGCTTTCACCACTAATATACATTGCTGTTTAAGACATGACTCAAGGCTCTTGAAGCCTCTTAGGTTGGCCTTAGTTGTGTGTTTTTGTCTTTTAACTGGTTTAATCTGCCTTTCTTCTTACACCTCTGTGGTTTAACTTTCACTCCTAAACTTTTGTTGGCCTGCTCCAACTAGGGGATTTGTATACGAATAAACGGCAGCTGAAGTAGTTCGTTTGAGTTTGTTTCTGTGCTTGATTTAATGATAGTTAATGAATTTTTTCAGGGTCAGATCAAAAAGAGACGGAACAAATAGAATCAGAGTTGATGGTTCTTGCTTCTGATCTTATTAAAATTGTTGAGAGCGCAATTCTCACATTCCAGTTTTTCTTGAAGTTGGACAAGAAAAAACAAAGTGGTGTTCGTAACCTTTTCGGAAACCAGAACCAAAGTGCAATCCCTCTTCAACTGATTCAATCTTCATTTGAGAAGGTACCGTTCTTGCACATTATCTTGTACTTTTCTTTTTTATCTGGTCATCACTTGAGTTCCATTAGATGTTCTCTAAACAACGAATAAGATTGTACCGAATCTCAAGCTAGAAAGATAAAGCTTTCTCATTGTGAATATCACATTAGTTACCAAATTATGCGGCAAGATTTCTACTAATGAGCCATAATGCAGACTATCTTGAAAAGTTGTGATGGTTTCAGCGACATGCTTGTATGAAATAGAAAGAATAATCGATGTTGCAAGATTTAGACCTGCATTATAAATGATTGGATTACAACATAAGGCATGATTCTTTTTAGTGACTAACTACATTAACTCTATATCCATGCTACCTTGCAGAAGAGGTCAAAGCTGAAAGAGCTGTCCAAGAAGAGCAAAGGTTGGAAGAAGAAATCATGGCCTCAAACCTTTGAGGATGTTGAGATATTGTTTGGACTGATTGACATCAAACTCATATCCAGAGTTCTCAGAATGATCAAAATTACTAAAGAACAGCTAATATGGTGTGAAGAAAAGTTGAAAAAACTGGATATTACTGATGGAAAGCTGGTGAGAGATCCCACTCCAATCCTTTTCCCTTGTTAATAGCCATGTGGAAACTTTAATGAAGCTGGTTTATCAGACTGTTTGGTTGCAGTAAGTACATAATTTGCTTATTGTAATTGTACCCATTATCGTCCTTACTTTGGCTTATTGATATCCACTAAGTTCATAGGTCTGGTCCCCTTTGAGTGTCTTTTTTTGTGGTGAACTTGGCATCATGTTTGTCATTTTCAATGATGGAGAAGGGGATTTTGATGCCTACTTGTATTGTTCATTTATCGATGATTGTTTAGTTGTAGGATATTTTATGTAGCCTTTGCATCTTCTTGACTATATATATATATATATATTTTTTTTTTTTGATAAGTCACTTCATTTGCTCCCACTGATAATTGAAACCTCGACCTCTTAATATACACTCAAACATTTGAGCTAACCCAAGTGAAAGCAAGTGTTTTGTTTATCTAGTTCTTGGCTTTATAGCTTATTTTTCCCCCTTTTTCTTTACACAAAGAAAAGGGAGAGAGATTTACATGTCTCTTTCAGTCTTGAGTCTGACCATGCAGATTTTCCCACATAAATATTCATTTGAGTCAACTAAATACAAGAGGAAACTTTACTCCACTATGACATATTTTGAGCGAATCACAACTATTCATATGGGGAAACTTTCCTCTGCCATGAAATGTTGAGTGAATCAACCCTAATACTAAAGATTTTAGGAGAAAGCATGAATTGTATTTTAATTAGTCGATTGTTTGATAATGTTAATTATAATTTTTTTTGTCATTGAACTTGGCGTTTGTATATCAATTGGTCATTAGCGGTATCATTTTATTACAATAATCAATACAATCTCAATTCGAGAAATTTTGTTAATGAGTTAATTAGTGGGTTTTTAGGAATATTGTTGATTGTTTAAGATGGATTGTGTTAACTACTTGTTTAAGTAAATAGTCATATAGAGTGTTTACATAGATAGTGGTCACATAAAAATTTACTTAATAATTTTAACCATATGTCCTAAATTTTGTTTTGATGTCTTTTACAAGTTATTTTATTAATAGTAAAGTTAACTCTAATATCAATAAATTACAAGTTTAGTGATATTTATTTTATTTCAATATTTTTTTTTCAAGAATATCTTCCTAAGATTAAGCTTTTTTAAGTCGATCTTCAAATCAAGTGTTTGTGATCTTGAGAATCGAGGGGGGTTAATATTATATTTGGTCACAAAAGTTTGTCCAATGCTCATATATGGTCACAAAAGGAATTTTTGCTATACCATGGTCACAAAAGAAATTTTTAGGCTGCAAGATGGTCACAAAACTCTGACAAATTGACACGTAAGATCTGTTTTGCCACGTCAAGTAAACACATCAACATTGTGGTTCGAATCGACGAAAAGAGGGAGGTTCTTTGTTTTAAATCGGTAGAAAGAGGGATGTTCTGTGTTTGTGTCGATAGGAAAAGGGGAAAAACGAAATAGGAATATTTTTCCTATCGTTTTAATAGATTTACGACCTGAATTCATGCCGGATTGGGTTATTTGATAGGGTTGGAAATAAATAATCACGTTCAGCTTGACACGTCAGCTCCTCTTATTGATGAGTCAACTTGATGTGGCAAAACAAATCCTACGTGTCAGTTTGTCTAGGTTTTGTGACCATCTTACAGCTTAAGAATTTCTTTTATGACCATGGTGTAGCAAAAATTTCTTTTATGATCATATATGAGCATTGGACAATTTTTTTGTACCAAATGTAGTATTAACCTGAGAATCAAGTGTTTGTTTGAGGTATTTTACCTCAAATATAAAGTAATCTACGTTTTAAAACTGTGTATTGTATTTATTTTTTATTGTGTAATTCACCTTTACAATTTAGGTCTTAATAAACTAGTAATAGATTTCTAAATTTCAATGCCAATGTTGTGGGATTCCTTCAAAGTCCACAATGAGATCGCTTTGTTATCATTCAATTGACAAGAAAGCGACATGTGGTTTAGTGACTATTGCATTGCATGCATAGACACAATAGACAAAGTAAACATTATACAGTCTCAACAGATAGATAGGGACAGCCTAATTAAAGAGACACCAAAAATGGCAAAAGGAAAAATGTTTAAAGCCCACAAAGTGGCTCCCAGTTCCAGGGCATGTGTCTGTGAGTTTGTTGTAGATGGGTTGTGAGAATTTTTTTTCTTTGGCATTTCTCAAAGAACTTCTCATTCTCTACCTTTAGATTTTGGGTCCTCGTTGTTGCAGACAACACCAAACCAACCTCCTTTCTCTAATCACCATCTTCTATTCTAATTTTCCACTTTGCCTTTCTGCCTTCTTTTTCTTTTGCTAATTATTTTGTGGGTTCTTGTATGGTGCATTATTTCTTTTTCCTTTTTTTTCTTCTCTTTGTTTATGTAAATATGTGTTATTGATTCTCCTCGGTTTCAATACGCCTTTTCTTAATCTTCTTCTTTCCTAGTCCGCTAGTTAAATTGCAAAATTATATACTATCATTGTTCCGCTAGTTATTACAAAATTGAGGTACTGAATTCTCAATTCCTTAGAGTTGGAAGTAACTCTAATATCAATAAATTATAAGCTCATTAGTATTCACCTAATTTTTTATTCTACAAAACTTGATTTATATACAAAAGGTCTAACAAGAAAATAATTAAAAATTATATTGTGACTATAAGAAAACAATCACTTACTATGGGTTGTGATGTAATGACATGGATTCCTTCCACTATCTCAAGAAGTCTTAAAAACTCAAGTAGGAGAATTTTGTTGTCCACAAACTCATCCTATTTCTTTAAATACCTTGAATTTTTCATAAATTTGACGCAATAAATTGCAAAGATCAGTATATATATTGTGTGTTTATTTGATAAATATTTATATTATATCATTTACATATCTTGTAATTCAACAGGTATTGTTCTTCTACTTTTTCAATTATTAATTTATCAATTTATAATTTATTCTGCAATCTATTGTTATAGACAAATAATCTCTATATTTTGATTAAAGTATTAAGTAATAAGTACATTGTTAAAAAAATATGGTTTTCAAGGTTAATTATATTTACAGAGAGGGTAATATTAATACTAACTACTCAGCTTTGCCAAAAGCATGGCTTTAGGTTATGATGTTATTGAGCAATCTCCTGAAGATATTCGACATATTATTATTGTTATGGATACTTCCAGAGTGTTACATCCTACACTTTCTAATATATAATTGGAGCTGTTGCTTTTTTTTAAGAATTAATAAAATTAGTTATATATAATATATTATATATTATAAAAAATATATATTATATTTTATTATTTTTTTTTATAAAATATTAAAAAATATTATATGTTATGCCTTATATGTTACGTCGTCTAACGAATTCAATTATATTTAGGCAGAATCATGTAATGGCCTTTGATAACGTCACGTTAGAGGTTTTCTTCACTTATGTAGAGCTGTACTTTCCTTAACTTTTCTCTTACAATCCTAATACCAAAGACCGCCAATTATCGACTCCATAATCACTAATCTACCCCTGCTCTATGCCTACTTATATTCTTTTGACTTTCTTGTAATTCTTTTGACTTTCTGTTAAACTAATCTTTTGTATACTTGTATTCAATGTTGTTGGAATTTTTTATTTATAATTTAATTATTTTTTAATATAAATTTATATATTTAAATTTTAATAATTAATTTTTATCATATAAAATAAAAATATAAAATTATTTAATAAAAAATTAAACAAATATACTTTTTAATACGTTACATATAATAATATTATTATATTATATGTACGCATAATCTTTAAGTGTAAAGTTAAATATTACTATTATAGATATTCATAGTAAAATAAATATAAAGATAAATATTTATTTGATAATGTATTAAAATTAAGTGAAATATTAAGTAAAATTTTATCCATAATAATGATAATTAAATTTCAAATAAAAAGTTTATTTAATTCTATCTACAACATTATAGTAATTTAAATTTGAAAAGAAGGATAAAGGTGTATAAAAATTTTCCTCTCATTCTGATATTTATAAATTTTATGATTATTATAAATTTAGCTTAAAAAACCACTGAAGAAATCATTGAAACTCTACTTTAGAAAATTAAATAAATTATTTATTGGACTATGTAAATTAATACAACAAAAATTGATTTTTTTATTTAAAAATAAAACAATTAATTTGAAATTCTCATATTTATTTTTTTGTTTTCCCCGAAAATAGAAAAATTTACTGAATTGAACACACTATAAATGATTAAATTCGTCTAATCCACGAAATAACTTACATAGCTAATCTATATATATATTAATATAGAAGAGAATACATGTGTTAAGATATTGACATGGATCATCCTAAATGAATGACATTTTGTGTCTTACTAATGTGACATGTGTTATACAAATATGTGTCATAAAAATAATAATAAATATGTTTACATTAGACATTTATATCAATTAATCAATTTATATAGTAATTAATAAAACATACAATAAAAATTAAAATATAAGAATAAATATATTTTTTTAAATGAACTTCCTTTTCATATTTTTAAAACTAATACTATATGTACATATATTGTTTAATATTCACCACAATAATGTATATTTTTTAAAAAATATTTATATTATTTTTTATATTACTACTATTATTTTTATATGATCCTATATATCGACCTTTTTTATCAATTTTGATCCACCAAATGTCCATAAAAATTAATTTCCATAGATAAGTGTAATTTTCAAAATTGGTATTGTGAACTAATAAATTCACAATCAAATTTATTGTCATAATAAATTATATTTTGGTTATTTAATTTGTTAAAATTTTAATGAGAGACAAACGAATGGATTTGGTTTATGGAAGATCAAATTTTTGCTTTATTAATATTTTTTTATAATTATTCCTTGACAATGTAAAGTTTTATCGATTATGCAACAAACGATAATTGGTTCAATACATTTTTTGACTAATTTCTTGACAAACTATATTAATTAAGCCACTTAAGAGTTTTTATCATGTTGTAATTCTTCAATCTCAGCAAAAATTACTGTTAAACAGTTCCAAAAAAATTTATGCAAAAGATCAAAATGACAAACATTTATATTTTTTAGTCTCATATGGAATTCGTTACCAATATTCGTTAAATTGGTTATTGAAATATTAGTTGTCGAAGTTGAGGGGTTTAAAAATATAGTAAAAAAAATTGAAAGATTGATGAAGATATGCTAGCAAATTTTAAGGGTAAAAGTTAATTGTAAATATTTTTTTCAATTACAATAATGTAAGTGATTTTAATATATTAAATCTAAGTTTTTGATCAAATATATTATATATATTTAATTTAGTATTTTTAAATGAAGTTAACATATCAACAATATCTTTTTGATACTATTTTTTAAAATTATTTTATATTAATTTAAATCATTATTTTAACTTTTAAATGGTTATATAAACTATGATAGAAAATATCATAATGTTTGGTTAATGATTGAAGCAAGTGTTGAATCAGTCTTATGTATTAGATATTACATACTGTAATTATCAGTGTTCAAATTGTATCATTATTACCACATGCCCATATGACAATGACAAATGATCTATTTTTTAATACCCTAAGAGTCCAAGTAAAAAAGAACAAGAGAACATTAGAGCATATTAATTTATAATTGCCTCAATTTATTTTAAACTTGGAGAGATTCAAGAGTTAAAAGTAGATATGTATTGAAGATTTTTATAAGTTATAAAGAAAATAATTCTTAAAACTACATTTAAAAGATTGAATTTTACAAACTATATTAAAATTTAAAATTTAATGTGAGATTTACAATTGTATTATTTTATTTTAAAATTTAAATTATAAAATCTTGAATATTCATAAGAAAATTAAAATATATTAATGATATATGAAGTATCGCTCGGGGTTTTATTCTAGTATTAATATAAAGCAGAATACATGAGTTTAAAAGTTGACACATGTCATTTATGTAGCCTCAATTGATGACAATTGACGCATTATTAACATGACAAGTGTCATACAATAATTATTTCATTATTATCATATAAATTGATTAAATGCCATAAAATTTTAATATGAACACATTTATTATATTATTTATAGAAATTAGAATTTTGTAAATAGACTATTTGTTAAAAATTTATGAATTAAAATTTATAAACTGTAATTTGTGTTTTTTAATTCAAATTTTTTGTATGTTGAAATAAAGAATATTTATATATTTTTAAGTAATATAAATTTTAAAATAAAAATTGAAAATATTATAACAAAACATTGAGATGACCAAATAATATCCATCAAATTGGTTGATTGATCAAAGAAATTTTAAAAAATAAACAGGTGATGAAAAATAAAGAAAAAAAATATTTTATAAGCATAAAGCCCGACTATGACCAATATTATTGACAAAAAAAATTTCAACCAATAAGATAAAGAAATTATAGAAAAGATCTGAATGGTTGGGTAAACAATTAAAGAGAAATAAACAAATATATGTGAATAAAGTTAATATATATATAAATTTACAATAAAATTGATTTTCTTAGTAAGTATATTTTAATTAACATTGTTAAACATTCAATAAATAATGCAAGGTTTTGATTTATGAAAGATTAATTGTTTACTTTATTAATTATATTCA